>SNVD02009504.1:0-37848 GCA_013180625.2 Boswellia sacra | reverse complement strand
TACTTGAAGGATAGAGGACAGGCAACTATGTATTTCTATAAAGGTGATGTGCACCATGAAATCAAGAGTTTTAATGAAATTAGCTTATTGATGCATTTGCAACCAACAGAATGTAGCAAATGTTATCATTCTTTAGGGGATCATATCATTCTTGTTTAAATGTGTGTTTATAATCCCATATATGTTCTTTTTCTTTTTATCTTTTTACCCAGAATACCCTATTTGTACACTTATTCTGGGGGTTACTTTAACACCCTACAAGTTCGATAGTTTGGAAACTTGTGGCATGTATGTTGCAAGTAGGTGACTCCAAGGGCATTTGTAGGATGGGATGAATGGCTTCTTAACACTAAGCTCAATTCTTGCAGTTATTTGCCCATCTATGTTTTTAATTAACTCAATAAGTACTTGTTAATAATCACTGTCTCCCTTTGGTTGATAAATCAGTCAATTGGTACAGTGGGTGCTTTATTAATAGTAGGCATAAAGAATTTGTACAATCCTTGATGTACGCATTGATGATTTCATTTTATCTAATGTTTCATGCTTTATGAGGAACCATTGGCAAATGAATCCGTCATACTTTTGAATTCGAGTGTTGATTTTTCCCTTTGAGATTAAGTGCCTATGCTTTTCTTTCCATTTATGTCAATATATGTTCCTTTGCGTCTTTCTCTAGTAATAATTTTTGAGTTATTTGGTTGCAGGTAAGATTCTGATAATCCTTTTAGATTTAACATAAGTTCTTGATTTGTTGCCCTTCCGTTAGATGAAACCATAATAAGTGGAGGGATGCATTCAAGATTCTGTTGTGTACAGTACTGACGTTTAGGAACTATTCATTGATCAGTGTTTCAACTGGATAAATTCTTCTTTACATCTCCTGTTTCATTCTAATAAGGTATTGTTGATATTCTGGCTGATTAGAATTCCTGTTCAGCTTTGCATATGCTTGAGGATAACATTGATGCTCGATTATCTTTGGCTTCTCTCCTGCTTGAAGATGGTAAAGAAGATGAAGCCATTACTTTACTATCTCCTCCAAAAAGTTTAGGTATCTTCCTGTTCCTTGTATAGTGTTTTTGTGTGTGTGTGTGTGTGGGTGGGTGGGTGGGTGTGGGTGTTTATATATATGTAACACATGTATATGTTTAGATTTCGAACCTTTGTAGTGAGTTATATTACGTACATGTAACGTCTTTCTTCTTTGTTGTCTTGTTGCATGTATATTCAGATTGTGTTGATCAAAATTCTGATAAATTTACTCCATGGTGGCTAAATGAAAAAGTAATAATGAAGCTTTGCCACATTTATAGAGTGAAAGGAATGCCCAAGGACTTTCTTGATACATTCTTTCCTTTGGTTCGTGAATCACTTTGTGTTGAAGCTCTTCGGCAAAAGGTAATTTTATCTTATGTTGAACCATTTGGCTGTATTTGGAAACTAAGACTAGACTAGACTATACTGGACTAATTTATTTTGACAGGACATAGGACTTGTAGATTGAGTATTGTCTTTTACTTGGTGTTGTCTTGGATTGGACATGATTATTTTAGTAATTAAAAAAATCAAATCTGATTCCACATAAGATAGTTTCTATGGAAGATAGTCTAGGCTCATACTTAGTCTTGTCTCCCAAATATGCTGTTTATGGGTTCTGCCGAACTACAGTTATTTGAGCACATCCAATATCTTTTCCGGCTTTCTTGTTTCATATTTTTGTTTTAACTTTTTATCCTCATTATTTGGTTAATCTTGTTTTTCGTTAATTTTTCTTTCTGATGGTTGATACTTAATTCAGGTTAAGGTAAAAAGGAGGTTACCAGCAAGCATTCTCCAAGAGAAAGCCAAAGTACTTGATAATCCACAAACTGATAATATACTGTGCGGAATTAGACCAGTAGCTCCTAAAGCAGATTTGTGCGTTCTAAATCTTACTCTCAAATTTCTATTTATATCTTATTTTCTTTGTGAACCATTAGGTCTTTCTTGTTAATTATTACAATGGTGTGGTCAGTATCCAGGCATATGAGCATGTATGCTTCCTATTTCTCCTATAGTATCTCAAGCAGCAGATTGAGACTGATTTATTGTTGCTGCTGTGAATAAGGTCAAAAGCTGCTAGAGCAAGGAAGTTGCTTCAAAAGAGGGCAACTTTGAAGGAAGAAAAGAAAGCTTTGGCAATGGCTGCTGGAGTTGATTGGCATAGTGATGATTCAGATGATGAATCTCCGGTAAATTATGATTGATTATATTGTGTATTACATAAGTATTCATTTTCTCAAATTGTGCCACATTTGACCTTCAAATTGATATCTCTGTCCTGGAATGTCTTCAGCAAGAAGTACTTAAAGAGCCTCCCCTGCCTAATCTTTTAAAAGATGAAGAGCATCAATTCATCATTATAGATGTCAGTATCGTTTCTTTGCTTTGTTTGTATTGATTTTTATTCCCTTTTCCAATTCTTATTATGCATGTGTCCTCCCTTGATGGTTGGAAGTACTTAGTTTGCTTTGCATCCTTTAATATTGAGATTTTTTCTAGCTTTCTACTCATTCTTAAATATTCAGTGCTTCAATCTTCCATGGCATTTTTGCAGCTATTTTTTTTTCATTTACTTTTTTATGCTTCTGACTCTTTATCTTGTCATTAACAGTTATGCAAGGCACTGGCAGCGCTGCGAAGATATGAGGAAGCATCGGAAATTATTAACCTCTCTTTGCGATTGAGTTACAACATATTGCCTTTTAAGAAGAAGGATGAGCTTCGATCACTTGGAGCTCGTTAAGTCATGAACTTATAAAAACCTATTAATTTTAAGGATAATTTTATTGACCTTCTCCAAGGTTTGGCAAATTGTGAATCCCAATTTTAATTGGTAATTGCTTTGCAGAGAGTTTTCTGATAGCTTTTGTGAAACTTCAGGAAGATTTTTGATGAATTTTATTACTAGTGGTGTCTATCAGTAGACTGTATTTTAGCTAACCCTTGGGGGAGGTTAGTGAAATCTATGTTCTACTCTAGTTCTCTTGGATTACTTTTTACCTTGTGACCTTCGCCTAAAACGACACCTTACTCATTGTATCTTTATCCAAAAAAATTCAAAGAAGTTGAGAACGTTTAGTTCTTTGACATAGATTGTGTTTTTTATTTTTATATTTTCTGTGATTGAACAGAAATGGCATATGACAGCACCGATCCAAAGCATGGTTTTGACTGTGCAAGATATTTTGTTCAGCAGCATCCCTACAGTCTTGCTGCCTGGAACTGCTATTACAGAGTAATCTCCAGGTATGCAATAATGGAATATGCAGTCCTCAAATAGCTTGCTAAATTTCTTAGATGTCCTTTTTGTTTTTATTACAGTTTTCAGTTTGTATCAAGCTTAATCAAATTATATCAGCAGCTGTGCCTTCTGTCCTTGTCAGTTTGCATGTAGGGAAATTCATGGCATTTTGTGTTGGGATGATGTAAACACAAGGGCATCTTAAAGGCATTTATTTAAACGACACATTTAATCAATTTTGTGTTGGGATGATGTAAACACAAGGGCATCTTAAGGGCATTTATTTAAACGGCACATTTAATCAGCCAGCAGCTTCAAAACTTGTGTAGGAGCATGCTGATTTTTCAAACTTCTGTTTTGACACTTTGTTTATGGGTTTCCTTGAATGTCATAGATTGGGAAAAAGCCACTGTAAGCATTCTAAGTTTTTACGTTATATGCGAGCCAAATACAAAGATTGTGTACCACCGCTTATGATTTCTGGGCATCACTTTACCTTCGCTAGCCATCATCAGGATGCTGCAAGGGATTACTTGGAAGCGTACAAATTGTTGCCTGAAAATCCATTGATTAATCTATGTGTTGGTATGTTCCTTCTTCCTCTTCTTTTTAGTGTTTGCAAGCATATTTTTGATGAATAAATAGATATATTGACATATGGTTAATTTTTTCCCACTGTAGGAACTGCCTTAATCAACTTAGCTCTTGGATTTAGACTTCAAAACAAGCATCAATGTCTTGCGCAGGGCTTAGCTTTCCTCCACAAAAATTTGCAGCTATGTGGAAACAGCCAGGTTTGTTATTGCTCTCATATTCTCCTGCTGTTCTTCTAATATCTGCTTCTTGAAATGCATGCTTTTTTGTGTCTGATGAAGAGTTGAGTTACTTTTTGAATGAAATATGGGTATGAAATTTGGGTTTATACGCACACTTAAATGCAATACTTTATTGGTTTTAAATGAATGCTCAGCTGTTTTAACTTTAGGGGGGAATGCTCCTGCATTACCTTTCGGCTTCTTTTGTCTGAACCTTATGGCATCAGCAGGAGCTAACTTATAGAGCTAGTGGGTTAATTAAATTATTAGCTCATAAGAAAAAAAAAAAATTGCTATTGTCAATAATCGACTCACCCTGTTCTTCTCATTCGTATGTTCAATTGTATATTGTTCTCTTCATGTTTCACAAAGCAGACCTCAACACATTTCAACCACAAACAACCCCACTACAACCATGTGCAGTGTTAATTGGTTCTGCTATATGAATCTTGTTCAGGAGGCTCTATACAACATTGCTCGGGCATGTCACCATGTCGGGCTTGTTTCTCTGGCAGTATCGTACTATGAAAAGGTGCTTGCAACTAATGAAAAGGATTACCCCATCCCAAAGCATCCTGCTAAGAACCCTGAACTTATGCAAAGTCAAGAATCTGGTTACTGTGATATACGCAGAGAGGCAGCTTACAATCTGCACTTGATCTATAAAAAAAGTGGAGCAGTTGACCTTGCTAGGCAGATCTTGAAAAAGTACTGCACACTTTAGATCATTATTCTTGAGAATTGAAGCATTTGGATTCCGAAAATTGTGCTTATCTTTCCTTTATATATGCTTTCATAATGTGCATTTTGTACATTTTTAAGTTAGAGCTAGACTCTTGTAATTTAAGATCTTGATTTCAAAAGGGAAGGTGGAGTTAGTCCAACTGTGAATGTTGTATGTACATAAATGGGTAGGCTTTATGTATTCATGTAATGAAAATGTGTTACTTGAATTGTTTGTATTCTATGGACTGATATTCTTGTACGAATTGTTTTGGTACTAATTATACTAGAATATGTTGATTGTTGAAAATAACTTCGATGCAGGGATCGGTAGTAAACTGAATCTTAAATTTGAGCTGATAAATCACCCTATGGAACATTTTGTTTGTTCAATGGTGTTCGAGGGGTTGAAATGTCGTGTATCAAAATTCTTCTAGTAGTTTCTTTTTTGTTTTTCCTTCTTTTGGTATTTTGCGTAAGATGAATTTGCCCCTCAAGGTGGCCATAGGAAAATGAAAGTGTTTTGAACTTGATGTCATGAGACAATTGAAACAAAGTGGTTACGGTGGTTGAGTGCTATAATTTGTCCACAATGTTTGCTTAATTGGTTTGTTTCTGAATACAAAGTGATGATGCTATTGTTTTATTTAATTTTCTAAATTGCAATGGTGTCATTGCATGCCCGACTAGCGTAGCTAGTGTTAAATGTTCCTCAGGTAGCTGCCTCCTACATTCTTCTTACTTCAATAAATGACTTTAGAATAGAAAAAGTTGTGCACATGGTTGTAGTAAAATCTTATCATTTCCAGAGCTTTCGTCAAACGTATGGGTATGCGTCACCATTTTTATCCAAGCAATCAACAGGGGTAGATTTTCATATTTATTTAATTGTTTGACGTCATTGCGTTTGTTTTGTGTGCAGTCCTGATTCCTTAAGTTATAACCAAGACTTCCTAATGTTGAATCTTCTCTCGTTCTTAAATCGATTTCACTGGATTTGATCTATTCAAAATAATAAATGAAGTGTTTAAAGTGTAGAATTCTTCTGCAAATCATCTCTACGTATGTTTGTTTTCAACCTCGATATTTTATTTAATGAATTAACCATTTGTTTTAATTGAGTACCCTCTAGAAAATCAATTGCCCAAAAAAAAAATTAATAATTATAAAATTGGACGATTGCATAATCAAACCAATAAAAAAATGGTTACCAATATAACGTCAATTAGCTATATTTTATTACAATATGCAAAATTATTGCCAACATATGAACACTATTATGTGACTTAACTGGCCAGATTTTGTTTTATTAATTTACCTTGTCACGTATATGACCCCATTTGAAGTCAACAATATATTAATTTTAGCATTCCAAGTCAATAGAAGAAAGTGGGGCAGACTTTGCAACTTGACCCCCAAGGAGTCAAACAAAAACTCCCTAACACGTATCGAAACTACGGAGAAGCTCATCCTCAACTGGAGATATATTTAGAAAGAAGCTGGCTAGTCAAAGCAACCATAAAGGGAGAGCTGAGCTTAGAACATACATAGATCCAAGGAAACTAAGAAAAATGGATCATGTTTCTGAAGAGATAGATATTGTAATAGTTGGTGGAGGCATTTGTGGCCTTGCCACCGCTCTTGCTCTTCAAAGGTATGTATCATCTTAATGGCTATATACATATGGTTCACTTCTTAATTTGTACTGAAATCATTTACTTTGATTAAAGCTCATTTATATACGTATATATACTTTGCAGGAAGGGCATCAAGAGTGTTGTTTTGGAAAGATCAGAAGCTTTGCGAGCAACGGGAGGAGGAATTGCTGTTCAGGCTAATGGTTGGCGAGCATTAGATCAGCTTGGTGTTGCTCCTAAGCTCAGACACTCTTCCATTCTCCTTCAAAGGTATATATTTATTGGTTATCACTTTATATCGTATATACGTTTTGTTAAGAAACCACTTCACTTAAAAATCAGAGATCACATAATCACTTTTATATTGGATATGAATCATTGACCACTTGCAAGCTTATATTTCATTTTATTCTTGGTCTTGTGAATATTTATAGAGGATAGCCTTAACACTTAAGGACACGTGTTAACACTTAGAAATATCTTGGAACACTTAAATTTTAAATATCCTCGAACATCGTAAATTTTCTTGAAGACTCTGTAAACATCATTAAAAGCACAATTTTAAAGCAAATTTAAAGTATTTTTAAAGTGTTAATATGTGTTTTTAAAACACAAATTAAGACTATCCTTAAGATAACTATGATTTATAATCGTAGTATTGTTGTGATATTAGTTTTTCTTAAAAGATCAAGTGATGCACGACATGCATGCGTATCTATGATATATATGCTTTCCAACAAACCTAATAAATTATGTAAGGACATAATTTATATATAGAATTCATAATGTTGACTAAGAACGTCAAGTTGCCATTTGAAATTAATATTTGACTTGACCATCTAATCTGCCTTTCAAATTATGTCACACTCATCGGTGAGGCAGTCAAATTGACACCTGATAGACGATAAGTCTCTGATCTCTTGACTATTCAATCAATTTTAGCTTGTGAATATTATATTTGACCCACAATAGTTAAAGCTAAGCAAAGTTACTTCTAATATCTTACAAATAATTTGTGTTATATTATCATTTATTATATATTAATATAGTGAACACGCAGGGTTCGGGATGTATTGCTCAACAAGGGCAAGCAACAAGAAGCATTAACATCGTTCTTGTAAGTTTCTAACCCCACATATGTATAACTCAACAATATTTTTATATAAAAGTATTTTCATCAATTGTACGTGTTAATTAATTGACTTTTGAGGTCTTCTGTGTGCAGAAATATTGGGAAGCTCGTTGTTTAAAACGAAGTGACTTAATTGAAGTACTTTCTGAACATCTCCCACTTGGCACTATACGCTTTGGCTGCCAAATTCTCAATGTGAAATTGGACAAACTCACTTCTCTTCCCATTCTTGAGTTAAAAGATGGAAGTACAATTAGAGCCAAGGTGTTGATTGGATGCGATGGAGCCAACTCCGTAGTTGCTGATTTTCTTCACTTGAAACCTAAGAAGGTTTTCTCTTCATGCGCAGTTAGAGGATTCACAAATTTCCCAAATGGCCATGGACTTCACCCTGAGTTGGTTCGGACAAGGAGAGGGAACACTTTGTCTGGAGTAGCCCCAGTCAATGATAAGCTGGTGTTTTGGTTCGTAGTTCACCAGTGGCATCATATGGGTACACAGACATTTAACTTTCTATAGCTCATTTGCTCTCATTTTTTCCTTTTTTTTCTCTCTATATTTTCGTTTTAATTGGTCCATTACTCTCTCGCAGACTCAAATGTTTTCAAAGATCCAAAGTTGATTAGACAAATGACTCTAGAGACCATCGAGGGTTCATTCCCAAATGAAAAGATAGAAATGGTGAAGAACTGCGACCTCAACTCACTCTCATTCACCCATCTGAGATTCCGAGCCCCGTGGGATGTTTTCCTTGGAAACTTCAGGAAAGGAACAGTAACTGTGGCTGGAGATGCCATGCATGTGATGGGTCCATTCCTAGGCCAAGGTGGCTCAGCAGGTATCGAAGATGCCATTGTGCTTGCCAGATGCTTGGCAACGGTGAAAGATGACTTGAAAGGAAGTGAAACACAGCGTATGGCTGAGAAAATTGGAGAAGCAATGGATGAATATGTGAAGGAAAGGAGGATGAGATTGGTTAGATTGTCCACACAAACCTATCTTATTGGTTCACTGCTTGATACTTCGTCGGTTCTTGTGAAATTCATGATTATTATCCCATTGGTTGTTCTATTTAGGAACCAATTTGGTCATGCTCGATACAATTGTGGTCGTCTTTAAGAGACTTTATTGTTTGGAGATTACCTAATTCCACTGTACTACTTGTAATAGTTTATTTCCTGAAGCTTGTAGCTTTATATTCTGTGATTTTGATTTAGTACCTCTACGTATTGATAATAATATGAAAATTGCTCGTGATTTTGATTTAGTACCTTTATGTAATAGTTTATCTCTTGAGGCTTGACGCTTCATATATATATGTATATACATATATGCACACACTATTGTAACAACCTAAAATTCTCATATAGCCAAAATTTTTTAGTAACTCAAGGTTCTTTTAACCTTTTTTGGACAACAAAGCTCACATACATATATAGCATGCATATCACCATGCTACTATATTATGTAATTTGAATTCAAAATATTTGCAAACATTTTCTTTTTAGCTAATTTCGGATGAAAACGATCAAGATAAGCCGTAAATTTAACAACCCGCTATAATTTTTGTGTTTGCCTAGGCTCTTACTTAGAGCATTCCAAAAACTTTTTTCAAATAAGAATCGGTGTTGCCAACATCCCTTAGGGGGTGTTTGTTTTCATCCAATTATAACTCAAAAGTGTTAATACTTAAGTGTTAAATTTGTTGTTTATTTTTAGATTTAGCACTTATATATTATGTGGTATACCACTTAGCCAAAAAAGTGAAAATTTATCACTTTTAACATCTAAATTTGATTTTCCATTTTTATTCTTTATATACCCCCAAATTTTTAATACACAACTGAATAGGACATTTATAAATTTTTTGAAGCTTAATTAAATAAATCTAAATATTTAGAAAAGCAAAAAAATATGGAAAGCTCATCTTTGATGGAGTTGGAGTTCGTCAGAAAATTTTTCGACAATCAGAAAGATGCATGTCCAGCCGACGAGTAAGGCACCAATTTCAACAGATTGATTTATTTTTGGATAAATAACCAGTTTTTCCTGTAGAAGGATAAGAAGGGTTTAGTGGCCCCGTTTTTCTTGACTTTTTGAGGCTAAAACACGGTGTATTTTGAGAAACTAATCATATACTGTAATAGATTGTCGCAAGAGGATTACATTGATACAGCGATATAATCGGACACGTGAATTTAAACGATAGCCGGCCGTAGCAAATGTGGCCGATGTTGGAACGACAATCGGTTTCAGTAGTTATTCCAGATTTTTGAAAATTTTGTTTTTCAAGTAATATTAATAAATAGAAATACATACTTTTATTTAAAAATACTTTATTTAAAAAGATATGTATTGATTTACTCTAATCTTTTTAATATTTACCATACTCAAATGAATGTATAGCTTTGTATAAGGTAAGCTTGTTAATTATTATTATTATTATTTATATCTTAATTTATTTTAGTAAGTTGATAAATTATTATTATTGATATGTGATTTAATTTTGTTAAGTATTAAAATTTAATATGAATTTAATATGAATTATTTTTTTTCTATAATAGACTAACTATGTCACATTATAAAGTGATAGAAAAACAAGTGCTAATAAGTGTTAAAAAGTGTCAAGCAAAGTAAACAAACGACCCCTAAATAACAAACTGTATAACATCAACACTATCCACGAGGTCTCAAATAATGAGCTAGCTAGTGGGTTGATAAGACATATGTCTTTAAAGATATAAAGTTGATTAGGAAAAGAATTCTAGAGACTATCAAAGTTCATTTTCAAATGAAATGATAGAAATGGTGAAGAACTATGACCTTAACTCATTGTCATTCACCCATTTGAGATACAACCATGGGAAATTCTACTTCGAAAATTAAGGAACAATGATAGTGGCTAGAGATGACATACATGTAATGGGTCCATTCCTTGGCCAGGGTGGCTTAGTAGCTATAGAAGATGCCATTATGCTTGCCAAATGCTTGGTAACGGTGAAAGACGACCTGAAAGCTGGAAGTGCAATGCAACTATAATTGATGTTGATGCAAAAAATCTTGTAACCTCTAGCTCACCAGAAAAAAAAATATTTAGAGTGGAAAATCTAACTCAACAAGAGGGAAATGGGGAAAAGGTGGAGAATGATGGTGAAAATAGGGAATTTCAAGCCACGTGTTCGTCAAGATGGTAGCTGCGTTTTGGTCAATCAAGGATCTAGTAATGTAACTGAATTGCATACTAAAAGAATACAAAGATCAGAGGCATTGACAGTCTAGCCAGTGATACCTCTTTGACGCTCAAGTCAGAGACTAAAATGAGGAAAGGAAATGAAGAAATAGGTGGTGGACAAGGGAGAAATTAAGGAGAGAGGATTTTAGAGTTCCTCAAATAAGTGTCACGTAGACTGTGCATGCCACTACCTATAAGTAAAATCTCCCATAAATAGGCACCTTTGCTGCCAATAAAGGTTTGGATGAACTCTAACTCTAAAATCCTCTCTCCTTAATTTTTTCCAAGTTGACCGTCTATTTCTTCCTTTCCTTTTCGTATTTTAGTCGCTAACTTAAGTGTCAGAAGATTATTGCAAGTAACACTACCAGTGCCTATGACCTTTCTTTTCTCTTTGTGTGCAATTCAATTACATCATTATAGCCTTGGTTGACTAAAATTCCCTATTTTCACCATCACTCTCCACCGTTTCCCTATTTCCCTCTTGAAGTAAGATTTTCCACTCTAAATAAAAATTTTACTAGAGAGCTGGGTTAAAAGATTTTTGGGATCAACAACTTAGAAAATTGACGTACCAATGGATCAATATGTGAAGGAAAGGAGGATGAGGCTTGTTAGATTGTCTACACAAAGCTATTTTGTTGGATCATTCTTGATCACTTTGTCAATAGTTGTGAAATTCATGATTACTGTCTTGTTGTTTGTTTTATTAAGGAACAAATTTGGTCATGCTTAATACAATTGTGGCTATCTTTAAGAGATTAGCTTGTTATTTGAGAGTCTAGTTCAAACATATTAACTATGATAGGTAATTTTTGTTAGGAAGTCCCGCATTAAATAGTTATAAGGGCAGGTCTTGGGTCTTTGAAAGGGTAATTGTTGGGAAGTCTCACATTGAATAGTTGTAAAGGAGGTTTTGGGTGTTTGAGAGGTGGATTGTTAGGAAGTTTCACATCAAATGGCTGAAAAGGGAGGTCTTGGGTCTTCGATAGGAGGACTATTAGGAATTCTTACATTGAATGGTTGTAAGGGAAGGTCTAGGGTTGTCAAGAGGATTGGTCCCTTCAACCAATTGTAAGGGAAGGTCTTGGGTTATAAAGAGGATTGCCTCTCTTCCCTCTATTCTATTACACTGGAAACACGTACCCTTTTTATATCCCAAGGTCTATGGGCCAATAACTTGAGTGCCAAGTATCCTAATAACACTAGAAAAACTGGAGTTGTGCTCTTGCACAATAGTCATCGCGCTCCAGCATGAAGTCTCTACCTCAATACAGTTCTAGACTTAGATTCAACCATAGATCCAATCGTCTGTGCACTTATTGTGACAATGGACCTCCCAAAACTCTTGTTATGCAAAATCTACAAGTGCACCGAATCATAACAAGTAATATAATGATGAATGAGTATCATTCACACGAGAATTGATTATTAACTACTAAACGGTATCTAATTTTGATTTTATTTGAATAATAAATTTTAAAGGGCAAGTTCTAAAGAATTAACTAACTAAATTACTGGATGAAAATTAAACACTCAAAAAATAAATAATATCTAAACTCAATTAAGAGAAATTCAGTGAATTAAGCTCTAGGGTATTAGGTTTCACCTAAGTTATCCACTCTATTACTTCAATCTAATTTAATTAATGTTTACAAACTTATTATCAATCAATTTCTCTAAAGTAATAATGTACAATTATAGGGAGAATAACATCTATCTCATCTAACAATGTATAATTATCCATTAAGCACAAGAAATCATATATGATTGCACAAATCACAATCATATTTCTATCTCATGTGAATTTATGGTGAATTAATCAAGGATTAATATAAATAAACTTCTCAGTCTAATTTATACCTCAAATCATGCAAAAGTTGGCCAGACAATCACAAGCAAATGAATAATTCAGTCAACAAGGATTGAATAAACGACAATATATTAAATTGAATAATTAGAGTATAAAACTTGGCTACATCCTAACCCCTAGAAAAAGCAATTTAGTTCATAATGTAAAGAGAAACAACACAAAATCTAGTTGAAATCATTTATTACAAAGAAGGAAGAAAGAACTAGAAATTTTGAAGATTCTTTGAAGATTCAATCTCGAATTTGCACCTCTAAGAGTTGTAATCTGCTTCCTTGCCTTCAAAGCACCTCTAATGACGTCTCTTTTGCCCTAAAAAAGACTTAAAATATGCATATTTATATTCTGTATGAAAAGGGATCCAAATTCTAGTTGAAATCGAAGTATCCAAATTTTCCAGAACCGCACTTATTCAGGAGCACGGCTAAAGTTGCATGGGAGCACAATATCTTGGGTTCTTAGTTTGTTTTTCAGGATGCTACATCGCTGTGCCACTTATCTTGCGCTAGAACACCAAGTCTTTAGTTCTAAAATCTTGAATTTTTCTTCTTTAAACCCTTAATCTCTTATTTTAGTTGTGCTTTATTATGAATCAAATTTGCTTCTAAAAATCTGCAATTAACTTAATTAGCACATTATTTTCCTCTTATTTTACTCAAAAACTAATAAAAAAAAATTAAGATTATTGAATTAGTGAATAAAATTCAACTAATAAATACCCCTAAACTTAAACTTTTAGTAGTCCTTGAGCAAAACACACAAAAAAAAAAAAATAAATAAATAAAAGAAAACAAACATAGTTGAATTAAAAGTTATTCATTCAAATTTGAGCTTGTGCTTATGCTGCGATTTGCCTAAAAATTGCATCATTTATAACTCAAAAGAAATTTCAAACTTGCAAATCAACTAGGATTCTTACCAAAAATGGGTCAAGTCTATTTCCAATTCCTCGAGTGTGTGTGTGGTGAATCATTCTCAAATCATTGATTGTAATTCAAATGATATTACGCAACAAAATGAATCAAATAAATCTTTTGTGTTGTATAAAAACTGAGATTTCATAAGCTTGCTAATCATGCTACTCTCCACTAATGTAAACAAACTCAACATCCATAATCAAATAGGACTCTTAAAGCTTGTAACGTTTGGCTAGGTAATGAGGGTGTGGAAAGAGTCAAATTTTTCAATTCAATTCACTCATAAAGCATATAAAATTTCTCAGAACTCCATAAAAAAA
Organism: Boswellia sacra; assembly: GCA_013180625.2. Classification (NCBI taxonomy): domain Eukaryota; kingdom Viridiplantae; phylum Streptophyta; class Magnoliopsida; order Sapindales; family Burseraceae; genus Boswellia; species Boswellia sacra. The sequence continues at coordinate 23,916 of SNVD02009504.1, read as the reverse complement.
TTCAACTCTCATCAACTGATATTTTCGTTACAACTCCATCAAGCTTCAATTAAACTCACCTCCCCTTTTCGTGTTTTAACACTTACTCATTGTTACTCCAAATATACCCATAACCCCATATTCTAAGTTCTTTTGCAAGGTTCCCTCCTTTTTTTGACTTGTTTGGATTTGATACAAGGAATGGATAGGTCGTTTTAGCTTGAAGATAGACGTGGCTGGAAATTTAATATAGTGGTTTACAACATGAAACACAAGTTTAATCGAAGGTCGAGATTTGTGAAGTATTATGGCTTAACTTGTGTAGTGCAGACAGCAGGATTGCCCAGGAGAATAGTTTGAACTGCGCAGAAGTGCCAGAATATGGTGTCAAACATTACAAGCAGAGACTTGATGTAGGTGCGCAAGGTACTCTACGCAGGGGCGAGAATCTAGGTCTGGAACGGTATTAAGGTAGAGACTTCGTGCCGGAGCGTGATGACTATTGCGTAGAAGCATAACTTCGATTTTGCTAGTCTTATTAGGATATTTGGCACTCAAGTTATTGGCCCACGGACCTTGGTATATAAAAAGGGGATGTGTTTCCAGCGTACTAGAATAAAGGGAAGCGAGGCAAAATAGAGAGATAGGGTTTTGAGAGATTGGGGATTTCTTGGGGAGAAAATTAACCTAATTTCTACTAGTTGTCCTTGTAAAATCTATTGTACTCTTGTTTTTCATTATAGTGAATTGCTCATTATTAGCAACTGTATGTAAAATCACTCTTTGTGGTCTAAACCAGTATAAATCCTTGTTTTCTTGTTATTTTCTTTACTTTCTTTGCTTAGGCGTGTGCTTGAAACTCGTAGTTTAATTTCCCGTTAAGCTACTTGTGATGTGTGTGCCTCTCATCTTCACAACAATTGTTAAAATTTGCCTTAAATGCTCTAGGTACGAATTCTCATCAAGACTATAAATTAAAATATCAACAAAGTACACGATAACAAATTTGCAGGAAAATGGCCAAAGTACTTGAGTCGTCAATCTCATGAATGTACTAGGAGCACTACATAAGTCGCATGGCATGACTAGCCACTCATAAATCTCCTCATTAGTTTTGAAAGCCGTCTTCCATTCATCTTCAAGCCTAATGCGAATCTAATGATACTTACATGCAGATCAATTTTTGAGAACACCTTCACACCATCTAATTGATCTAACATATCTTGTAATGTTGGAATGGGAAATCAATACTTTACTGTAATTTTGTTTTATTGCCCTATTGTCAACACACACATGGTGACTGTCATCCTTTTTAGGCAATAATAATGTAGGAACAGCACATGGACTCATACTCTCTTGGATATAACCTTTTTTCAACAAATCATCCATTTGATCTTGCAAAATTTTATGCTCTAGATGACTTATACGATAATGTGGCAAGTTCGGCAAACTAGCTTCAAGTACCAAGTCGGTATGATGTTGCACATCCCTCATAGGTGGTAAACCTATTGGCATCTCTAGAGGTGTTATATTAGAAAATTCTGCCAATAGTGGTTATACCTTTTCATGGATAACTACTGGCTTTAACTGCTTTTATTTTGTAGCCATCATACAACCCTCACATTCATCAACCATGTGGTCATCTACCACATCCAGAAAACTCTTCTCCTCCACGTTAGAAATTTTCTTCTCATTCTCTTTCTTAGTAGAAGGTACAAACATCACCTTTTTTTTAACACCACTAGAACACGTATGCATTTTCTTTTCCCTTATGGGTAACATCCACATCATATTGCCAAGGCCTACTTAAAAAAATATGGCAGGCATCCATATCCACAACATCACACAATACCTCATCTCTATAAATTTTCTCAATTGAAAAAGGAACATGAGATACCTCATTGACACAAGTTTCTATACCCTTTTTGATCCAACCAATTTTATATGGAGTTGGGTGTTGCTCTGTTGGAAGCCCCAATGCATTTACCGGTGCCTTGGACATAATGTTTTCACTGCTACCACTATCAATAATCACATTGCACACTTTATTATTGATAGTTCCGTATGTCCTAAAAATTTTATGCCACTGAGTTTTCTCCTTTTTTAGGACTAACAAAATTTTTGACACAATACAATTGATCTTCTCATCATCATGCCCATTAACAACTTCAACATAAACATCCTTTTTCTCTTCAAATTGCTCAAACTGCTTTCCATCTACTGCCACATAATTAGCTAACCTTCAATTCCTTTTTAGGCACTCATTTGAGCGATGGTCGGGCAAACCACAATAGAAACATTTTTCTAGCATTGGTCATGCCTAAGGGTTTCGTTTTTATGGTTGTTTGGCATGGGTGTTGTTGTTTTGGATTAGTATTTGATTTTTGGCTTAGAATTTATTTGGTTGTGTGTATTCAGGTGTTGTTGTTTGTTGCTCTCAATGGTGAACATTGCAAAGGTCGCTTCAATCTATCCTCCATCTTCATCGCCATATTGACTAAAGATGCCTTTAAAAAGCATAGTCCCATCTGATCTTAAATATCCAGTCGTAACCCCTTAATAAATCTTCCAATCTCATAAACTTCAAGCTCTTGCAAATTATTTCTCACACCCAAGCGATCAAATTCTTCTGTATATTCAACAACTAACACTACAACAAAGATGCCTATTAGCAAGGGCAAAATACTATTGAAAACGAACAATTACCGTAAAAAATACCATTCACCAAGGGGAAACCACCAGCGGACGCCATCAAATTTGTGGATGTTGCAAATAATCCAATTGCGACCGATTGTCAAAAATACGATTTCTATCGAGGGCAATTTGTCATAAAAAAATATGATCTCATAGTCAAAAATTATTTTTTCTGAGTGGTGTAAAAAGAAATTGGACCCTAAAAAATATGATTCCCTTAGGGCATATGCCATAAAAAATGGTCATATCACCGTCGCAAACATCTTTTTACAATAATTTTTTTTTTTTCGAAATTGAAATTACATCATCTAAGCAAAAATTTACCTAGGGCAAATGCCATCGAAAATTGTGAAAATGACGTCTGAAATTTTCAAATGTTCATTGCCAATATCTATTTTTGTATATATTACGATAGTTTTCCAATTTAAATCTCATCTAAATTGTAACAATAAAAAGATAATTATTCAATATCTTGATTTTTTTTTTTATCAAATTGTAAGTAAACAATAACAACCAATATTTGAAAAAATGTATTCTATAAAAGTAAATATTTATCATTAAATAACAAATTAATGTACATTACCATGTAAAAGTAGCTTTTATCATGTAACGTTTAAAAAATTTGCACAATTGCAAATTTAATCATTCAAAATCCAAAATATAGAAGATTTCTTCCACTTCAATCCATACAAAACTATCTTTCAATGACTCATTCATGATCCATGATTTAGATTTTTTCCTTCAATGATTTTGTCTTCATGACATTCTAAGTCCTCAATTTTTGCATCATTGTCCTATATAAAAAGGAAACAATAACTTTAGAACAACTCAAAGTTCAACCATTTTACCATTGACATTAGTTAAATTCATCACTTCAATAAAAAAAATAAATGAAAGAAATAAAATGCAAATAAAGATAACTCAAAAACTCCTAAATTCCTAATCATTATAAAACAAGCAAAACTTGTCTTCACATTTTTATACATCATCCAACAGCAAATAAATGCATAAGCCATGGTTGAATTTGGTTTACGAGTCATTAAGAAGAGGCACATCCATTTTCTAGAATTTCACATGTCCTTACACAAGCTTCTACTTAAGAAAAATATTTACAATATGAGTTACATGAAAGAGAAGTTAGTAGCAATTTTTTCTTTGTGTCTCATTGCATACCATATGCAGGTGTAACACTTTGATACTTGATAATGAGGCAAGATGGTGACAACCAGGAAGTTAAATTTTAAAGTACAACACCAAAAAAAAAAAGGGATAGCTAATTCTCGGTTTTTCACTCTTAAAATCTTCAAGGGAGGTTCTTGTATAAAATACTAAATCAAGCCACTAGCACAAAAATCTAAACTTAACTAATATTTCACAGTCAAGAACCTATAATAGTGATTCCTGACTAAAATTTCTTATTCTGGCAAATATGAAGACCAATCAAGGATACATGACAAACAACATGCACATAAACATAATATATTGATTCAGAAGCCACTGCTAAGCATCTAGAATTCACTCTACTGAATTGGACAGAAATGAGCACCTTCGTCATTCTATAAAAAGCAAGTTCAAAAATGTGCCTGAATGATTCTTTGATAAAACATTGAGAAAGGAGGGAAAACACGTTACCAACTTTCCAAAAGAAAAATATAAAATCCACCAAACTTCAAAAACGAACTTACACTGAAAATAAAACTTGTAGCCCCATTATATGGATGTACTGTTTTTGGTGCTTCAATGAACAACTGCAATGGCATTTGAAAACATAATAGTAGTTAATGGAGTTACTAGATAAAGCAAGTTTACGATCGATGGAGATAAATAACTGAAGCTTCTTTGTGTCAGAAACATACTTGTAAACTTAAGAACAAACCCTCCTCTGTATCAATACTGTTGTATAAGAATGTCAAGAACACACTTACAAGTGACTAACTGTAGAGGCAAAATAGAGAAACTAGCAGCTGCCAGCAAACATCAAACAACCAGAAAGTAAAATAGTAGCAACAATACAACGAACAACAGAAAATATAGCAAATAGTAGCAAAAAATAGAGAACAATACCAAATATCCAGTGAACCTAATCTAACCAATTGTTCGTATAATGAAATTCCAAACCATTGAAATGACTTAATGCAGAGGTAGAACAGAGCAACCGACAATTGCCAGCAAACATCAAAAAACCAGAAGCAAACAGCAGCAACAATACAACAGACAAATGACAAAAAATATAGCAAACAACAGCAGAAAAAATAGAGAACAATACACAACCAAAAATCTAGAAATTCAAATCACGTATCTAAAACTGCCATAAAAAAGTGTACTTTTAGAAGAAAAAAATATAATTTTTGAGAAACAATTTTTTCATTAAAAAACCTTCTTTTTTGCATCTACTACTGATTTTAAGATATTTATTTCATTATAAATCTAAATGAACAAAGATAAAAATTCATAAGGATGCAGTTTACAACTCCATTTAAATAAAAGCACTACCAAATGAATTTCACATTTGAAGCTCTCAGGCTAAAAGTTAAAATCAATAAAAAAGGCAAGTATTTGACATTCCTTCATCTTTAGAGTGTACACATCCCCTTATTACCCCTACAATCTCCCTCTCTTCTCCATACTCTACAATGTTTCCATAACACGACACAATAAAATCAACTTCAGAGAAATTAATCATATCATAGCTAACAGCACAGGCTAAGAATTAAACAATCATCATACTCTCTAACCACCATCACTACCCGAACTGAAATTTAGCTCTTATTTAACCCTTCTAATCATTTTGAAATAAACACTAATGGTTCAAGGCTTTTTTTGGAAGACATTATTTTACAAAACCCACAATAGGTTTTTAATTTACAACATGTGATTAAGCCTTAGGAAACACAACCTTTAGGACCAGAGGGACGCGGTAGAGCCATATAGTGCCCAGATCAACTCTCCTCTTCTTCTTGTAGTAGCATATGAGGATCAAGCTTTAAAAAAAAAAAAAGAAGAAGAAAAAAGTAAATAAAAAAATTGTGGAATAAAAATGTAAAAACACAAACCTTTAGGGCCAGGAGGAGGCCGAAGAGGCATAAGTAACCCGATAATGAAAAATACTTTGTTCGTGAGTTTGTGTGCGAGAGAGATGAAATGAATTAGAAGATGAAGAGAGAAATGGAATAGAGAAAAGGAAGCCACCCGCACCTAATTCGTTGTTAGTCATCGGTTCCACCCACACCTTTTTTGTTGAGAGAAACAGAGAAGGGAAGAAGAAGATGAAACTGATTTTAGGGCTCATGAAATTTGGGGAAATGAAATTTGATTCGGGGAAATTTCTTTAGAGCCCGTAATGCCCGCCCCCTGACCTTTTTTTTTTTTTTATTTCAAATAAATTTGAGATATTCTCATGTAGCTCTCTTATCTTTTAACTTTATTTTATTAATATAAATTATTTATATTTTTTCATAAATTTATTTCTTATATTTTACAAAAGTTATCACAGATATATCTGTTAATTTAATCATTAGATGACGTTATCTTCCTGTCCAAATACCGTACACTTACTTAAATACTTTTAAAAAAATTCTTAAATTAAATAAGTTTTTGTCATAGACATCCCCAATCTTTTGGCTTTATTTCATCAATATAGACCGTTTGCATTTTTCATAAATTTAGTTCCTATGTTTTACAAAGTCATCACAGACATCCTGTGCAATTACTTAAATGCCCTTAAAAAATTATTAAATTAAATAAAAAATTTCAAAAGTAAGCTAGCAAGCTAGAAACGTCATTATGTGTGACGATAACATGAAACATAACATGAACGAATGAAACTATTCATGTTCATGTTATCATCATTATTCTTAAATTAAATTGATAGTAAATAAAACGAATGAAACTATCAAGACCACCCCTGAAAAACAATCTAATTACTACCACCACAAACCTAAAATCCAAGTTCACACCCCAACTTCAACATCTTGCAAGCCAACAAGCCAGCAATCCAGAAACGAATACCACCACCTCAAGAACTCAGTCATCGCCACCAACAAGAGAAAAACAAAAACAACTCCTTAATTAAAATAAATAAAATCATAAAGAAATTAAAATCCATTTCATAAAAAAACAATTTTTAAATTAGAGAGAGAAAGGTGGTGTGATTGTTGGGTTAGAGAGAAAAAGGTGGAGAAGAGGAGGATGATGAAGAAATTGATTTTTGGTTCGAATCGCTATGCTACCAGTTTTTGAGTTTACTTTCTGTATTTAATAAGAGGTGTAATATCATTATGTTGTTAGTCTAATGTCCAAAAGTTAGCTTGGCCAGATGGTTGAGGCCAGGTTAGAGTATAAGAAGTCTTGGGTTCAAATCCTTATGTCACCAGCTTCATATTACAGTAATTTTAACAAAAGGGATGTCTGTGATGACTTTTGTAAAATAAAGAGACTAAATTTATAAAAAAATGCAAAACTGTCCAACAGTTCATATTGATGAAATACAGCCAAAAGGTAAGAAATGTCCATGACAATAACCCAATTTTAAATATTTAAATGACGATCTTACTCTTTGAGGTTTAACTTATTTACTAACATTTAACTGGAAAGTTAACGGAAGGGAGGTCTGTGATGACTTTTAAAAAACGTAGGGATTAAATTTATGAAAAAATACAAACGACCTATATTGATGAAATAAACCCAAAAGGTAGGGGAGGACTGTGACAATAACCCAATTTTATATATTAGAGGTTAGTTAGTCTTTTTTTTTGTTGATATTATTTAATTATTTGTATGCTATAATTTAGTTTATTTTAGTAAAATTAAATTAGATTAAACACAATAATGTTATAAAATGTATGTATTTTAAAAAAAGTTGAATAATAAACTCATTATTATTAAGAAAGTATAAAATCATACATTAGTCTTTGTTTAGTTAAAGTATATCAATGATTAGTTTAATAATTTTATTATAATATATTTTGATACTTGCTTTGTGATAGAAATTTAAAATAAAGTTATAAATGAAATTTATGATACACATACTGTAAAATGAGAAAATTATGACATTTATTATAATGAATATTGACACTAGTTTTATGATACACATATTTAATTTAAATCAATATAATTGATGAATAAAACTTATAAACCAATTTGTTTAATTGATTAGTGATTCATTTCCAAATAAAGTATTTCCATACCTAAGTTTAGTTTATTAGTAATTCAATTATATGGAGAGAATTATTGGTTTATATAGGAAACTCATATCATCTTAAATTAAAGCAATGTTGATAAATACTCATTAGAAAGCAATTTGATTACTTAAATGTTGAATTGATTACCAAGTGATGTTTGAATAAGATTATACTGTATAGATAATAAATAATCAAATTAAATATGAAAGTTGATGACTATAAAAGATTATGTTAAATTAAAAATTAATCAATCAAATTAAAGGAGAATATATACATCTTGTGGCTACATGCACAATACTATTGCACTCCTAAACAAGAATGTGACAAACTATTATTAATCCATAACATTGTGGCATCAAAAAGCAACCAAGTCAAAATGGTGAAGCTGCTGCATGAATCATCTCATACAAAATGCATCCTAGACACTTTTTTTATATTGAAAACACAAACCAAATAAGATTGGTGTGGAATTTGGTTTAGGTTATTTGAGTCATAACAAATTTCATAAAAATTAGGATGCCATTTTTATTGTTATATAGAATATTAAAACTTTATTTCAATAATTTGAAGTAAATATAACCTTATATGACCCAAATAACACAAAATTTATAATGATTCATATTAAAAATATTAATATGATTCTTTAATTTTTAATTTTATAGGATTTGACATCTAGTCACTATTATTTATAAACCTTAAGTATAATCACTAATCTAAGCTACAAGAAGGGACTCATTTTTTTTAATTTCATGAATAACCTTTTCATGTCACCCATGGAAGCAGTCGTGATACAATATCTTAATGCCAATGAATTATCATTTTGATGAAATTTTAATGCCTTTTGTGATTGCAATTTTTCAACCTTGATAACAAATTTCAAGCAGGAGATTTAGGAACCATTTGAATAACATTTTTCATAAGAAATTTATTTTTTTTGATAGAATATTATATCATTTCTGAGGGCATTTTCCCTTGCTAAAAGACGATCACATTATAAATTTTTACCAAGGGCTAATTTGTACATTTTCGACAGTAATAGGTCCTTGGTAAAAAGCTATTGCTTCCCTCTCAAAATTGCTAGAAATTAGAGGTGGTGGAAGATGTTGGTGCTAAGTAATTATTATTTGGGAGGGCAAATTATGATAATTTCCAATAGCAAGTTCCCCTCGGTAAAAAGAATTGAAACCTTTTATCCACAATGACGGTTGGTCGTTTTACCCTTGAAAAAGATAGTTATTAATGAGGGTATATTTTGCCCATGGAAAAAGTGGTTGCCAATGGAAAATTTTGTTGTAGTGTGATCTATTACCCTACCTACAATTTTCCAATTGCCTATATAATTGCTGCTTGTAATCGAGTGGTAAATATTGCCTCATTGATTTTTGTTTCATCCCTAGCCAAGTTCTAATAGGCTCTTTTCCTTCCATTCTCCTTCGATTTTGTGTTAAAGTCCACGAAGCAGATGCCCTCCTTTCAATCTAGTCATTACCAATTTAAAATTTCTTTCATCAAAAACCTCCACATAATAAAAAAAATTCTCTAGTTCTGTAATCTAGTCTAAAAAAATTCTCAATATACAAACCATCTTTAAAGATATGAAGATCCAGATTTACCTTGTAATCCTTGTAATCTTTTGACGTCGCCTTTTTGTTTTATGATCATTCCTTTCTTCCAACTTTCCTTAGATAAATCATCTGTTACTTCCTCTTGTTTAATAGCAGAAACTCATTTTCGCGATATTGGACATGAGGGAAGGCCTCACGTTCTCCTTTACACCCCGAATTAGAATTTCTATTGCTGTCAATCCCTAGTTCATTCAACCTACGAATTGCCCCATCGATAAATTCGGGTTGTTATACCAGTTCATGAATAGTGTCCCCAGCAAAGAAGACTACGATGAGTAGTATGATCAATCTCAGTTTTCCAGTGATGGTGTCCACACTTCATCAGAAACACAGGACAGTGACTCTTACCCTGTTGCTACTGTAAAATTTGAATCACGCTATAGCCTTGTTTGCTTCGAGCATTTTATACAAAACTTGTCAATGCCACAAAGGGCTGCTATTGAAGAAATGGGGTTTGGCCCTCTCTTGCATGTTGGACAAGGTAAAATCTGGCGCAAACTCTATGCTTGGCTTATGTAATGGTTGGAGCCCACAACTTGTCATCTTCGTATCTGTGGTCAAACATTCACCTTATCTTCGATGTCCTTCATGCAATTCATGTGTATTGAGGATGGGGCATCCCTGTTCAATTAGATGGCGATGAAGGTCATATAAAATGGCTTAAAGAAATTTTTTATCTTGGTAATCGACAATGTAAAATCTCCTATGTTGATCATACCATCAGGGCATCTAGTGCAGACACTCCAGAGTTTCGAGTTGCCTTTGTTTTGCTGGCTTTGTCCACTTTGCTCACCCCTAGTTCATCAAGGGATATTAGCCCTGCTATTCTTTACTCTTTAGCCGATGTATGCATCATCATAAGTCTTAATTAGGCATTTTATTGCTTTAATGTTCTTATTAAAGGTGTGTAGACATTCAAGCATTGCCCCTTGTTAGAGATAGCCGGCTGACTTCTATTTTTTGACGTACTATCTATATTTACTTGTGATGATTTTTGTAATGTTGGCATTGCGAAACTTTAATGTATTGCAACATAATGGAGTTAGAATTTTTATTTTAGTTGTTAACATTGCACAACCATGTTAACCCATGCCTCTTTTTGCCTTGATATGTTGCCATAGTTATTTTATATCCATAATTTGTGGACGAAAGTGCAACTTGCAGAGCAAGATGTTTTACCAGTTAAGGCATGGACAAACTCTGCCATTACTCGATGCCTTATGGTTGATAGAAAATAGGCTTTGCAGGAGGAGAAAGGTATGACATGTATAACCTTTCCTACATTAGTCTACCATTCGGACTTTGCTGGCATTATACTGTCATGTATTGATATGTAATGCTTATCCACTGCATCGTACAAGTATACTGCAGACCCCAACTGCCTCTACCAAATCATTCAGCATATACCTATTTGACAGACTACCTTGAGTTAAAGTTGTCCACAATTCAACATCTCTTAGAGAATCAAGGAAAGGTTATTGACAATCAAGGAAAGATGATTGAGAGTATCAGTTTACACTTGAGAGGGTTTAGAAATTGGTGGTAGACATAAAGGTAAACTTATTGTCAAATCAGAGTATAACTGCATAGGAAGATGGTAACAACTGCCTTGGTCAGTTTTCTTCACAACCTAGTAATTCGTAATCTTGGCACGATGACATTAATTTGCAACGACCGGTCAAATTCTTGCTACCGAGCCGTATCCCCTTGTGAACTGGAGCCCAAACCATCGTGTCGGATCAAAGCAGATATTACCACCAAGAACGTCATGACAATTTCTGCTGCAAAGGCCACCAATCCCCCCCATAATGGTACCCAGGCCAATATTTCGTCAGTGCTGGATAGACCTCTATTAGTAGCTATGCCTCACGTTAAGCAGAATCACACCCAATCCTTCATATCCGCTTTTGTGGTGCGACCGCATGTCATGGCACCATTAATGCACTGCATTACTAATACTTCTGCAGCAACTTCTCAATTGCCATCTACAGCTAGTGCGAGCTCGTGTGCTGTAAAGAACACTTCAATAAGAACATGCTCTCCTACTATTGCACCACTTCATACACAGACACCAACACATGACATTCCTATAATTGACACTATTGAGAGGTCATATTTTTTGGCACTTTAACATACAGCTGTAGCATCTAGCAGTTGTATTTAAGCACCCAGTTCAACCTCGATTCTAACACAGGTAGAACATTGCCCATAGGTGAGACCTAGCAAGCCCACTTCAGGTCCATACAACGCGGTTTTGTCCAATGACAATGTTGTCATCATGTATTCGTAGACTACTAAGAATGAGGCAGTAAAGACGATGGCGGATATGGGTTCCAATCCTATACATGTTGAAGATGTTGTAGAAGCAGACAAATTCAACCATCTACATGCCACATCTTATAGACAGATGAAGTTGCCAACCAAGCTAATATTCCTTTCCATGCAATGGTAAGCGAAATCAGTTACAATCCTAACTCTATATCACCATGGTTGCTCCTTCTTACAGTTGGCAATATGCCTTATGTCTGACTCTAGAGGTGAAGTTATATGCAAATATAGTAACACATTGTATGCATTAGTTACTATCATGGTCGTTCCCTGTGGTTGCTAATAACTTCAAAATGACTGTCATTTACATTATTTTTCAACATAGCTTGACCAACTACGCTGCTCAGCTTTTCTATAATAAATGTTTTGTGATGCATTAACATTTGTCCCTCCAAATGGCGTATGGTCACTCCCGTTAATATGACGGCTGCTCTTCAAATAGTGGAAGGCTATCTTTTCTAAGGCCGTCAAACAAACTTAGGTGATCCAAGTAACAGTTGTCCTTTTTCATCGGTCTTATTGCCAAGAAGGGAAAACTCAAACAGTTTTATCTTGGCCCTTTTATCATGCCATGATCAACATCCTACAAGGATCTTAAAGTAGTGCAATACATCATGTATAGGGACACTAAGCCTACGTAAGCATTTTTAAACTTATTACGGTTCACCCATTCCTATTCCCTCAATTACTATCAATGTGGGGACATTGATACCCATGCTTGATGTTTGATAGTTATTGATAAATTTCCTGTTGTCTACATGATTGTTTTTTTTTCCCTATAAACCATCCTAGATTACGAGGCAATGCACTCCACATTATTGTATGTGTGAACCTAAATAGGCTAAAAGAATTGTCATATAATTTAATAAGTTAGCTGTACTGGTGCCACACATAATTCAATTTATTATGCAATACAATCACCTGGTTATGCATGTTCATCTAGTTGTCATCTTTTTTCCTCTTCCTGTTATTGATCTTGTCATGTAAGGCGTTGCTTAAAACTTGTTCAACTTCAGTCCTCTTAAAAACTGAATTATGCTCTTTTCAGCTTTCCTGATATCATGTCTTAATTTGTAAAGCTTCATACATGACACTAAAATTATTTCATTGTCTTTAAAAAAGGACAAAAGTTATTGTAACTGTTTACTCTACTATTACAAGTGCTCTTCTTCCCCAAATTCCTCCTACGATAGTATCCCCAATAATACAGTTGCCCAATGGAATGATATAATATGAGTATCATATAAATGGGTTATTCATCATTTTTAGTATACACAAGAATAACATTGTGCTATCAATTATTAGCATTGCCTTTAAAATGCAAATATCTATGAAGAATACTAATGTTAGAGGTTAAATATGTACAAAATATGGCCTGCTATTTCGTTTTTCCTATGTTTATCTTACATTTTGTGAATGCTGCCATTGATAACGCTATAGTTCCTTTTTCTCCACTTATTGACTCCTGGAATGGTTTTACAACTACTAGGGAGTATATCGTAATGACAAAGAACTGCCATGTAATCCGTCCTGATTTTCTTTCCCTAACCCCGATTGAATGGATTGCAAGTGCGGTATGTTGCCATCACATTTATGTTCTACACCACTGTTATTTTTGTATCTGATATCTATCCCCATATTTTGTTTTTTAAACGCTTTATGTTGACAATGTTTTAGATCATTGATGTGTGGGTATACCACCTCGCAGACCTGCAGAATCGGTCTACACAAAGTTTCGTGTTGTCTTGGTTTTTACCAACTGTGTTTGCGGTTTGTTAATTGTACTCCCCTTGCTATTCAATTTTTCCTCCCATTGAATGTAAAACATTCACACTAAGTCAACCAAGAGAACTAATTTTAATTTTTTTACGCAAAGATGTGTAATGGATTATGACGAGAATGCAATAGATGGGTTTGCATTCGTCTCCCAATTCAAAGCCTCTTACATGCATGATGTCTCACTATGTGATAAGGTATTGTTTACCTACAATAAACTCAAACTTTGTCACGCAACTAAGGTCATCTTCGATGAACTTTTCCACAGACCATGTTGCCCATAGAGATTAATTTAGTGCCCGTGGAAAGTACGTATTAGCTACATAATATATGTAAAACAAGCACACCATATTCTGCCTTAATGAGTAATATGGTTAGGACATTACGTTAGTATTGTATAAAACTACCTTATGTAGATACAATACTCCTATCTTTTTCTTTCACCCTTTCATTCATAGTAATGCGACATTATTAATGTGTTGTTTCTATTGCCAATAACCCCATATGTAGAGATGTTCTTCTATATGACCACTCATTCCCATTAGGCTCATCCATGTTTGTCATTCTTTTATTAAAAGCATTTGTTTTTGGTTTTCGTATTGCATATTTATTTGCCCACCCATGATGATTTGGATTATTGGTTTCTTAATTGTCGTTCGTGTCGATCATATGCGAGTTGAGCGATGGGACTCCCTTCCGTGTCACGAGCGTGCTCCTATATACGAAAACATTGCTAGAAAAATTGTATTTTGCCTACTGTTTTATATGAATGCTGTGACACGAATCAAATGACTATGGTCATTAGTTTGTTCTTATGTTTTCCTTCTTACTCACAACTTCTTGCCTTGGATGCGACCTTCTGTGACGAATTGGTGTCTCTTTCTGCTCGAAAGCCAAAGTTTTCAAGGTTTTCAAAATTTGCCATCCACCCAAAGAACTTGGCTATAACACATCAAGCAAACACTTATGACTGTAGTTTGTATGTCATGCGTTACATGCAGTATCCTTCTTTTCTACTGGAACCGACATACATAGTAAGTCCCAATATTTCCCTCTATACTTATGCAGCTTGTTTGTCACTTGCTATCATTATTGGCCTTTTGTCTTCAGTTTCATGATATGTGCAACAACATTCAGAGGCTTCGCATGCAGTTCTTCTCATTGAGTTAGCCTGTTCCCCTGCAAACCTCATGCGGGATGAAGTAGATTGTTGTGCTGAAGACAAGTAGATGATGATGAGTTTAAAGCAGTACAAAAGTGATTATAAGAAAGCCAAAAAGCAACAACAATCAGCCAGTCCTACCCAAATTCCTTCGAGCATACCCCGTAGTTGACCGCGTCATAACAATTAGTATATGTGTTGTGTTTATTTCAATCTCCCTCTAGTCATTCCTATTATTATTACTGACTTCAACAATTGCTATGCATCGTTATACCAGATGGCCAAGCAGTGCACGTGGATCAACTGCTTAGTTTTTTTGGTAGATAAAACACACCTACTTAAGAAGGCCAGTGCCCACTACATGTTTCACTTCATTTACAAATGATGAAATGACACACATAACTAGCAATGCCTACGAAGTCAAGCCATTGCCTCTTCAATGGCTTGTGAAATTACTATGTTCTGCGAGTTCTTCAACGGTATAATCATAAATATTCGTTTATATATATATGTTCACATAAATATTTGTAATGGTATATCTTATATATGTGTGTGATACTTTAATTGGTATATATGTGTGTACATGTTTGGAATATACATGTATATCAGTTATGGTCAACTCTTATGATTTATAAACTTGCCTAACACTATTTATTTCTTCTTTTCTAGCTAGGCATAAATAGTACTATATATTATATTTTACATTAAAGTTATATTTTGAAACCAAAATTGGTTACCTAGTAATGACACAGTGCACACACATCTTACATGTAGTAGATCATTTGTAATAAGCAAACTTAAAGTTTGTAAATCACAGGCTTCACACTACTGTCAGAGTTGACATTGTCCACCATCATCTATAGATTTATCTTTGATGTGCGTATCCATGACCGACATAATGAAATAAACCCTGGTTTAGTTGCAGCACTTATGCTGCCTCCCGTTCGCTTCACTCTTCCCTGCGTTAATCCACCCTTTTTGTGTGTTTGACCTTAAATACCATAAATTGTAAGCACATTTAGCGGTTCTGCCTCTAGGAAAATAATTGTTCAACGTACTACTTAGAGAAAAAATGTTTCCTATGTGAAGCAATGCATTAGTTATTTTCAACCAGCACAGATTATAGTAGTCTAAATAGCCGAATCCTATTGATGGAAATTTCAATAAAAAAATGTTCGTATGCTAAAAATCAGTCTATTACATATGAACAATGTATCTTAATGGATCATGTCCATAACGTAATAAAAAAACTACTATCTTCTATAATGTTCATATGTTTGATGTTCGATAGTTACAGAGCATTGCGACTCTTGTATTCAGTTACCCTAATTTTTTTCAAAACCTTTCCGCCACCTTTCGATGAAAACTGACTCTACGATGCCTTATCTCTTTAGATCATCTACCAAAATCGACCACACTAGTCGTTAAAATGCTAATCATATTAAATGATGAACGTAGATAACCTAGTGATAGACATTGTATGCAGTTTTACCTTTATTGCATAGTATCGTTTCGATTGTATATAAGTATTATAGTACCACAATTTGTGTTAAAGGTAGTGTATGCATCATTCGGCACCTTTTAAGCATGACATTTGATCGTATGTCGATCTTGCCAACTCTATCGATACCAACGAACCCGCCAAATAAATAGGTTTAAGATGTATGCATATGAAATAAATAGCCTTTATCAAACAATCAATACAATGAATATTCAATCTCAGCATGGGGCTCTGCAGACATACTATGGCATGCATCCTCTCTAGATGGGTCCTTTTATTTCCATGCTCAGCTTCAATTCATGGACAACCAGTCCACTATTGTTACACCCTGCTTCCCTGCTTTTCTTTAGTATGTCGAGTCCACTATAAGATCAGAGAACCTTTAATTAAGACTTTCAAGTTTGAAAAAGTTTACCTTGTGTATGCAGTCCATAAATAGGTTTAAGATGTATGCATATGAAATCAAACACATGTATTCTTGCTTCCTAGACATATATATATATATATATATATATATATATATGTGTGTGTGTGTGTGTGTGTGTGTGTGTGTGAAGACACTGCACATGAGGACTCATGGATTATGCACCGTTTGATACTCTAATATTCCCTTTCGCCCATGTATGAAATTATGAAACTGCCAATGGTTGGCCCACTGTAGAGAAATACACGCTCGTGAACTTGGATTGTTGATGCCAGCTAGATGTGGGCCTATAAAGCCCAGACAATATGAAAACATCACCTAAAAATTGTAAAAGATGTCATTGGCATGGTGAGGAACTATTGTCCACATTAGCCTCTATAACTACTACACATGTGATTGAGTGGTGTTGTCTGACTGGCTCACAACTGTCTCGTTATTCCATACCACTGTGCAAAATAATTTACAATGTTAATTCTGGTTGTTTTTCTTAATTATTACCTAGTTTACGTTGATGCTTGTTTGGATTTTTTCTTAAAATATTCCTAAACGCTTATAATGCTTATTTAGAAGAGACAATGGGACTGATTGGTACTACTATTCCCAATATTGTGAACCCTATTCGATTGTTTCTTTACAATGTTACTTATACCTATGTCAGCTATCATTGTATTTCCTCATCTTTTGTAGGCTTTTCTTGATGACTTTTTTAAAGCATTACTTATGTTTCACATTTTGCATTACACACAAAACTTACTTCTTGGTCATAGTCATAAGATGATACAAATTGATGGTTTTTGACAATTGAGAAATTAAACATCGTTTATTTACATATGCATGATAGTTTCGTTTTCTAATATATCGACCTGAATACGAGTAAAACCTTAGTTAGGTCTTGCAGTTGTAAACATGTTCAATTCCTAACAAGTACACAAATTCATATGGTTGAGGTGATTTTGAATGAACATTACTTGTTTTGGAAAGGAAACTTTTAAAATACGGATTACAAGATGTCAACTTCAACCTTTGTCATGGTCATCAATTATTTTTTAAAATTCACAATCAATTTGTTTGATCCGAATGATTCATTCAGTGTTTTCCATGAATATAACTTGGCCTAACAATTGCAGGGTATAATATGAGAATAAAATAAATGTTACATTACTATACAGGGTATTCCTATTATTATCGAGGTTCATCTTATTGTTATACGTGCCAAAAACTCTTGTATTATTAAGTGGGGCATCCGATGACATTTCTTTGTGGTCCTACAATAATAACACCATGTTAGAACAAAGGCAAGCAAGATGTACAAGTATGCATCGCTCGTCCAAGCTTCGGTCACATCGATTGATGTCTACAAACATCAAATGTAAAAGCGACTCAAACATTGTCCATAGTGGCATCCATATCTGTTATGCATTTAATAAGGCAATCCGAATTACATGTTTTAGCCATCATCTACATTCTACTACATATAGTTGCCCTTATTCACAATTAAAACCCATATTGTAAGGGAAAAACATAGCCTATGTGCCATAGCAACTTTGTGGCTCCACTAGTAATTTGAGGCATAAGAAATCATCGGTTAATAGGGATATCATTTTGTTTTTGCTACCTGCATCACTCAATCTTAAACGGAATGCCATAATATACATATGTATATAAATCGTAGTTAAGTATCAAAATGTCACATTCTCACTAGTTTGACAGACAACGACTAAATCATCGAAAATGATATTAATACATTACACCCCTGTAATTCCTAACTTGGGGAGTTAGATATCAGAATAACGAAGACCAACGTTCTTTTATGACCTAATAACGACAACAAAACATCATAATGTGGACAACAAAGGTCCATTGCCCTTCAAGGTCCATAGCCTATTCCCTTATGCATTTATTGTATCTCGCCCACCATGTCTGTATGTATTCCTTTGACCTTTTTTTCATGTTCCTTCCAAGCCTCCTATAAGCGAGATTCATACCTACAGACTATACTTAGCAGGGGTTCAAGTCCAACCGTCATTGGACTCGGATCTGGGTTACCACCACTCCAATTTTGATTTATGGTACAGTTGTATGAAACATCGACTGTAGTGGTGTCCCTGATAGGTGTCTATTTATGTATCATTTTCATATCAATTCATCTATGTTTCTTTGCTATAATCCTTGGTATTTTTATGTTTTTGTGTGGTTTTGATGTTTGTAGGAGTTTTGGAGGAACTTGCACCAAAGTGAAGTAAAACCCTTCATTTTTACCTCTGCTAGTCAACCATCTTCTCGGATTTAATTGTATTGATATTCAACGAACCAGATAACATGTTATATACCGTTGGAAAGCTCTCGAAGTCTATTTTCTAGAGAAATTTACGGTTCATATATCCATTCAGTGTACCAAAAGTTATAATCAAAACAGTGTGAGAAGTGTAGAAATGTAATTCCACAAATCACTGTAGCATGTATAATACGGGACACTGTAGCAGGTTACTGTAGCAGAGTATATAAACACATTTTAGGGTTTTATTTTGAATAACTTGAAGAGGGGAGAACGTGGTGGGAGGCTTCAGCTCTGGATTTCTCTCATCTCCTGGAGTTCTTGAAGGAGAAAGAAGGCTTGGAAAGAGGAAGAACTACAATCTTGAGAGATTTTCATCAAATTTGCTAAGTTTTCCCTTTCCCTTTCATTTTCTGGAATGTCTCCATGATTGTATTGTATTTGTATTATTCTGAATATGTGTAACTAAATCTAAATTGGTTGAGGATGATTTTTAAAGGCCCTTGATATGGTTTTTGTGAGTTGATTGTGCAAGATATTGTTGTCCAATTCTCTAATTGAAGTTGCTTGTATTCTCCCATATTTAATGCTTATGATTGCTTGCTGATTGTATTTGAGTGGCCAACTGAATATAATCTGGTTGTGATTTATTGCTAGACTAGAAATCTTGATCCGTAATTGTCTTGACTTTCTAATCCTTAGTAGCAAAATTGTGATCAGAGATTGCAATTGGAGAATACAACCTAAGTTAAATAATCCGAGCTTGTGTGTTTATTGCTTAGATCAACCTATTTTTCTTATCGTAATGCATCTATTGAATTAAATTTAGAGAACTTGTTCTAGGTTGTTTAATGGATAGAGATTAAATAAAGAGTCTGTTTTGTTTAACAACAAAGTAAGGAAAGATTGGGATAACAGAGCTTGTTGTTATCTACGGTTGATAATTTTAATGGTATAATTGGATGACAGTTCTATGATTTATTCACAAATCCATATCTTGTGGTAGAGAATGATCCCTTAGCCAAATTTCTGTCATTGATTAATTCTCACTTCAATTAAGTTTGCATTGTGTTATTCTTTATTTACATTAATATTTCATCTAGTTAATCAATCAACAAAACCCCCTATTTATTCTGTTTTCGCTTTCGAATAACAAATTTAATTAGAATCAATCCTTGTGGGAACGATATCTTACTCATCACTTTATTACTTGTACGACTAGTATACTTGCTAGTTTCGAACGCATCAAGTTTTTGGCGCCGTTGCCGGGGATTGATTTTCTAATCAATTTGTTATTCTGTTTTTACTACTGATTCTTGATTGTTATTTCTTGATTGTTTGTGTTTAGGCTTTTATGTCCGAGGGAGAAGCGGACCAACGATTTAAGCGAATTAAGGAGTTTCTCCAATCCTCGAATTTAAGACTAAATTGGTCAATTTCAACTCCACCTCCAGAATTTGACCTTGCACTACATACTTCCCTCCCATCTTCTTACAGTTCAATCAACTCTGAATCGGAAGTAATGGTGATGCAAAACAATCAGACTCTTAAGGAGTTAGCGGCTCCAATTATCGATCAACAACCGTTATGCATAAATACTAATCTTGAGGTTAGATTTTGAACTTAAATCTGGACTAATTCTCTTGCCTACATTTCATGGTTTTGTAGGAGAGGACCCTATCAAATACCTCAGAGAATTTCATGTGGTATGCTCAAGTATGAAGCCAACTGGCGTGTCTGAGGAGCAAATAAAATTGAGAGCTTTTCCATTCTCATTAGTAGATTCAGCGAAAGATTGGCTATACTATCTACCACCGGGTACCATCACCACGTGGAATGAGATAAGTAAACTCTTTTTAGAGAAATACTTTCCCATTTCGAAAGCTATAAACATTAGAAAAGACATTTGTGACATTCGATAACACAATGGAGAATCACTTTATGAATATTGGGAGAGATTTAAAAGGTTATGTGCTGGCTGTCCAAACCATCAAATTAGTGATGGACTTCTTATTCAATATTTCTATGAGGGTCTCCTACCAATGGAAAGGAGTATCATTGATGCTGCTAGTGGTGGAGCACTAGTTAATAAAACACCGAAAGTTGCAAGACATTTGATTAGCGACATGGCAGCGAACTCCCAACAATTCAGCAGCCAATTTGAGCCACAACTACCAAGGAGAGTAAATGAGGTAAGTACTCCGAACATTGAACAACAACTTTCTGAGCTTATTTCTCTTGTAAAAAAAATGGCTGTAAGACATATGCATCAATCTTATGTATGTGGAGTATGTTCTACCATGGAGCATCCAATCGACATGTGTCCAACTTTGCAAGAAGGAGATACAGAACAACCCAATGCCATGGGTAGATTTCCAGGACAACCAAGCCAAAGTTACAGGAATCATCAGCCAATCACCCCAAATGCCATACCAAATCGGCCACAAGGTTTCAATCAACCAAGAATGCAGCAACCATTTCAAACGCAACCACAACCAGCTCCACAAAACTCAGGTATGGCTCTCCAGGACATTGTTAAAGCACTTGCTACTAACACAATGCAATTTCAGCAGGAAACTAGGGCAAGTATCCAAATCCTAGAAAATCAAATGGAACAATTGGCTACTAACATGAGCAAATTCGAGAGTTAAAGCTCAGGAAAATTACCTTCTTAGCCGGTGATCAATCCAAGAGAGAATGCTAGTGCTGTAACTTTGAGAAGTGGGAAGCAATTAGAGATTCCACTAAAGAAATCACAAACTGATGAAGGGGATGACACCACTTCCACCATGAATAAAACATCATCTTCTAAAGTAAATCCTAAAACTCATATTCCTTCATATGTTACTCCCCCACCTTTTCCTAGCAGATTTGCAAAATCAAAGAAGGAGGAACAAGAACAGGAAATCCTGGAAACTTTTCGCAAGATCGAGGTAAATATACCACTTCTGGATGCTATCAAGCAAGTACCTCGTTATGCAAAATTTCTCAAGGAGTTATGCACCAACAAGAAAAGTTGAAAGGAAATGAGAAGGTAAGTGTGGGGGAAAATGTTTCAGCTGTATTGCAAAGAAAAATTCCTCCGAAATGCAAAGATCCAGGTACGTTCACCATTCCATGCACCATTGGTAATACCAAGTTTGAAAGAGCTATGTTAGATTTATGAGCATCTATTAATGTTATGCCATATTCTATTTATGCTTATTTGAATCTTGGACCCCTTGCGAAAACTGGTATTGTAATTCAACTTGCTAATCTTTCTAATGCATATCCCAAAGGAGTTGTGGAAGATGTGCTTGTGCAGGTAAATCAATTGGTTTTTCCAACAGACTTCTATGTTCTGGAAATGAAGGATGAGACATCTCCCAATCCAACACCGATTCTTTTTGGGAGGCCATTCTTGAAAAACTGCCCGAACGAAGATTGATGTTCATGATGGCACTCTCACCATGGAGTTTAATAGCGAGGTGATTCGTTTCAATATTTTTGAGGCAATGAGGTACCCTAGTGACTTGCATTCTGTTTTTGCAGTTGATGTTATTGATTCTTTTGCACAACAACTTTTTGAGTTAACTCGCAAGGATGGCATTGGAAGTAGCCATTAGTGAGCACATTGGGGCAGAAAATTCCAAAGAACCAAGAAGGTTGATACAAGTGTCCAAAGAAATGGAGGAAGCTATGGCATGCTTAGATGAGACTATAGCTATAATCACAAACAGGTATGATGTTTCGTACATTGAATTGCCTTTATCTGATGAGAAACTTCTTCCTTCTGTGATGAAATCCAATACCTTGGAGCTTAAGCTACTTCCAGATTATTTGAGGCATGTGTTTTTTGGGTGAGAATGATTCTTTGCCAGTTATAATAGAAATGGGCCTTGCACCACTACAAGAAGAGAAACTCGTCCAAGTACTTAGAGATCACAAAATAACTATTGCGTTGACGATTGCTAACATCCAAGGCCCAGCCATATGCATGCAACAATTCTTGTTGGAAAAAGGATCCAAGCCCACTAGAGAAGCACAGCGGAGATTGGACCCTCCCATGATGGAACCAACGTCGGGCTGAGGATGTTAAACCAAGCGCTTATTCGGAGGCAACCCAATGTTTTTGAAAAATAAATAAAAGAAAAGAAAAGAAAAATAAAATAAGGTAATAATGATCGATTTTTGTGTTTCAAGGAGATTCCTTTCATAGGCCATCAAATTGATCAGGTTTTATCTCTCTTTGCCATCTCTCTTATTTTTTTTTATATTTTTTTTACTTGTTTTTGACTTTTGTTTGCTATTGTGTTGTTATCTCTTTCATGTGTCTTTAGTTTCGTTTCTGCTCTTTTCTTTTCTTTTCTTTCATTTTATTTAATTTGATTATTCTGTACTTCGAATTTATTTGTGCAACAGCTTGAGGAAACATCCAAAGGGGAGCTGAAACCATTGCCTGAAGGTTTAAAACGTGCATATCTTGGAGAAGAACATACTCAATCGCATTATCGGTAATATCTCTCATTTTCTTCTCTTCAATGGATGCCGATATCTTTCTGTCGAACCTTCGTAAATATTTTCCTTCACTTCCTCAAAATGCTGTGTTTAAAATTTATAAAGTACGGATGACTAGACTTTGGGTATTGATGCTCTTAAATCTACCTGCGGATATCCGATGGCTTATCGAAGCCAAGGTAAGATTGTCCGGTGAGCCTGATATTAATCTAGCAAAGTACATGCCTGGTCTAGGAAAGAGCTACTACGCCAAGAGGCAAAGAGCAAAGAGGTTACAAGTATGTTATAAATGTGCTAGATGGAATTGTAACCAGACTTGTCGTTCATTAGGTTTTGCGTCCAGGAATAGAGAAGATAAAATTTCATTTATTAAGAATGGTTTGAGTAATGAGTCGCTGGATAATGTTTTGTTAACTCTCGAGTCACATTCTTGTGGACTTGTTCAGCGTGAATTGCTTAATCTATTGACACAATT
>SNVD02009503.1:0-37619 GCA_013180625.2 Boswellia sacra | reverse complement strand
CTTTGAGGCTTATTTGCAAGTTGAAGCTGTGTTTTAATTTTTTGTTGATTCTGTTTCGGTTTAGTTTTATTTCATATTGTCGTAGTTGCTCGGGACTAGCAAAGTCTAAGTGTGGGGGAATTTGATAAGTGTCTATTTATATATCATTTTCATATCAATTCGTCCATGTTTCTTTGCTATATTCCTTGGTATTTTTATGTTTTTGTGTTGTTTTGATGTTTGTAGGAGTTTTGGAGCAACTTGCACAAAAATGGAGTAAAACCCTTCATTTTCACCTCTGCTAGTCAACCATCTTCTCGGATATAATTGTATTGATATACAATGAACCCGATGACATATTATATACCGTTGGAAAGCTCTCGAAGTCTATTTTCTGGAGAAATTTACGGTTTATAAATCCATTCAGTGTACCAAAAGTTGTAATCAAAACAGTGTGAGAAGTATAGAAATGTAATTCCACATATCACTGTAGCAGAGTATTTAAACACATCTTAGGGTTTTATTTTCATGACTTGAAGAGGGGAGAACATGGTGGAGGCTACAACTCTGGATTTCTTTCATTTCTTGGAGTTCTTGAAGGAGAAAGAAAGCTTGGAAAAAGGAAGAACTACAATCCAAAGAGAATTACATCAAATTTGCTAAGTTTTTCCCTTCCCTTTCAATTTCTGGAATGTGTCCATGTTGTATTATATTTACCACGTTCTTAAACATGTATAACTGAATCTGAATTGGTTGAGGGTGATTTCAAAGCCCCTGATATGGTTTTTGTAAGTTGATTGTGCAAGAAGTTGTTATCCAATTCTCTAATTGAATTTGCTTGTAGTTTCCTATATCTAATGCTTATGATTGCTTGCTGGATTGTATTTCGAATGGCCAACTGAATATAATCTGGTTGTTGTCTATTGCTAGACTAGAAATCTTGATCCGTAATTGTCCTGTCTCTTATACACATCTCATTGTCTTACACAAGTTTAGAGCACTTGTAGAAATGGAGAAAACACCAATTCCTGTCTCTTATACACATCTAGATGTGTATAAGAGACAGGATCAACCTATCTTTCTTATCATAATGCATCCATTGAATTAAACTCAGAGAGCTTGTTCTAGGTTGTTTAATGGATAGAGATTAATAAAGAGCTTGTTTTATTTAACAACAAAGTAAGGAAAGATTGGGGTAATAGAGCTTGTTATTATCTACGGTTGATAATTTCAATGATGTAATTGGATGACAATTCTACGATTAATTCGCAAATCCATATCTTGTGGTAGAAAATGATCCCTTAAACGGGTTGACTCTCAATTGATTTTTACTCAAATTACTTAGCATTGTGTTATTCTTTACTTGCATTCATATTTCATCTAGTTAATCAATCAACAAAAACTCCCGTTTAGTTTGTTTGCTGGAAATAACAAATTCAATTAGAATCAATCCTCGTGGGAACGATATCTTACTTATCACTTTATTACTTGTGCGACTAGTATACTTGTTAGTTTCGAACGCACCACTAACAAAGATAAAATAGAAAAGTGTGCATAAAATGAACAACACTAAGCATACTAGGTAATAATACGAGATATTTCTATTTGGTATTTCCCAAGTGGAGACCGGATTTACATTCGGCCAGGTCGAAGGACTCGTATCTAACTTTTCGAACCCATCTTTGAAGGGATAAGTGTAGTTTAGGTCCTAAAGGGAGGATTAAATTGCCCCCATTCATTCCCAATTGAATAATTGGGTGGCGACTCCTTTCTCCGTACGTGCCCATGGCTTGTTTGTATTCCCTTAAGTCTTGAAAGAGTCTTTGACACATTGCCGTAGGTGCAAACGCTTTGGCAGGATGAAAGCCCTGTTCATGGTGGTGACTCTAGAAGGGATAAGAGAAGTTGATTATGATAGGAATACCAAATTTTAATACCTTGTGTTGATATAATGAGTCCTTGCATCACTATACTTTTGCACACAATGAGCACAAAATGCCTAAACTAGCCGTGTGGCATTGGCATGAGAAGTTTTTTGTTCCATTCGACCCCTAGATGACTCATGTTGGTGTCACCACCCTTGAGCACGTACCATTGAATTGGTATAAAAAGAGATCAGCCCAAGGGGGCATCTCTCACTCGAACCAGCCTAGACCATTGGATCCTTAAGACTCAAGTCCATGTTGATGACTTTAGAAATTTTTAAAAGGATGAATATCCAAATTCCATGTTGAAATGCATGTCTATAGATGTAAATTCCTCATGATTAGAATGACAACAACTCGAAACCTCATGGAACCGTGAACAAATGCCACATTTCAAGTCATCCATGAAAGAACAAAATGGGAACATGTGCCATGAGTTAAGGTTATCATGACGTTTTGAAAACTATGTTATGATAATCATGAAGAATCCAACATTAACATGAATGTTAGAATTAGGAGATAGAATCTCGCATTCCCAAATCCCATGATGATGACTTGGGAATAAGGTCAAAAATCCTAGGAAAAAAGACTTAACCTCACGTGTGAGGAGGAATAAGGTTGGAACTTGGAAGGCTAAAAGCGTATCTATGCCCTTGTATAAGCATGCATCATATCATGCATACATGGTATTAACACTTTTGTTTTGCAACCATCATTGCTTGGGTTAGACAAGGTGGTCGTTTGATAAGACAAGAAAATGAAATGGCATCACCCTACAATAGCAATGCAGAAATTATCCACTTGAGAGTCGACATGACCACGTTCTGTCAACAAATTGCCCAACTCATTGAAGCCCTCTAAAATGGGCCTAACCGCATGAATTAGCCGCCACCCGAGGTAATGGTGATGATGATGGTAAGACTAGTTGAGGCAGAAATAAGGAGAAAAGCTTAATCAATCACGAAGAACCTGAATCGGTCAAGCAGTTGGCCAAAGACATGGAGAAGGTCCAGTCCCTTTTGAAAAAGAAGGGGTTAAAGGGAGTCGAAGACCTAGATGACATCTTGCTTATGTGAGATCAAGATTTGCCTCCAAGGTTTCGTCTATCAGACTCGCCAAAGTTCAATGGAGAGGGGAATCCCAAAACACATTTGAGATAATATGCAGCCATCATGGCCACCACTCCTTTTACGAAAGAGCACATTTTGAAGTACTCATGTTATCCTTAGAAGACTATATGATAGCATGGTACCATGATCTCCTAAAGAGAGTTTGAGAACATTGGGAGGAACTTTCTCAACAATTCATGGAATAGTACCACCACAACACCCAACTGTGGGTACGTTCAGGGATTTGGAGATGACCAAACAAAAGCCTAATGAGACAATGTTAGAGTAACTAGTTCGTTTGAGGGCCAAAGCTGTCAAGATGACCACGAGGCCCTCAAGAAGGACCAGGTTCGAATGATGATCAATGGAACCCATGCTTTCATCAGTGATAGACTGCCGGTTTTCCTATCAAAATATTTGAAGATTTATATGACTCAGGCATCCAAATAGAAGAATTGGAGTCTAGACAAAAGAGAAGCCTTCATGGCTACCCTCAAAGAAGTCCAGGGTAGTACCACCAACCTAGTAGGCCTAGCACTAAGCATGTAGAGGTGAAGGCAGTTGTGCCACAAAGAAGGTTCAGTTGTCTTGGAAGGCCACTTTCCAAAATCTTTGCAAGGTTAAGAGTCGAAGGGATCTTGAAGCTGTTACCACCAAGATAGCTTCCAATTCATTGCCAAGGAATTAGAAGCATCACAAGAAATGTGAATTCCATCAAGTGGCTGGTCACAAGACTGACGATTGCACTCGCCTCCACCATGAGATTCAAGATTTGATTGACAAGAGTCAGATTCCCAACCCAGAAGCATATGAACCTAACATAAGGAATAACCCTTTGCCCAATTACAATCGAGTACCTCCTCCATCAGCTAACATGATTAGAACAATCTATTAAAAGGGTGGTCTCAACAAAGAAGCCTAAGGCTAGCAAACCCAAAAAAGAATAGCCCAAGGAGATCATTGAGAGAGTGGAAGATGAGCCCGCTCCTTTGGCAGCTAATATTTACACCAAAAAAAGTGGATGGGGCAACATTGTAGTGAAGTTAGTCAAGCAAAGCTTAGAACTCGAACTTGCGAATCTCATGGACCAAGAAGAAAATGAGCTTCAAAAGAACAAAGAAGAAGAAGTTGTAGTGATACCAATCAAGAAGAAGCCCACGTCATCAAGCTCATTTGCCAAGAAGTGGATGGCTAGAAAAGAAGCTAGAAAAGGCCCACCACCTAGGAGACTTAAGTGATGAAAGGTAGTGTAGCTAAGAAAGGGAAGCGAGATGAGTGTCTTGTAAGCAGAGAGAGCTTGCCTAGAAGGTGTAAGGAAGTGGGAGTCATGGAAATTTGGGACGACATCACTCAAGTCAAGACCCTTTCAAACTTTTGGGCTGACTTTAGAAGTGATGACGAAGAAGAAATGAGAATTGAGGAAGAGAGAATGTACAAGGAGTGACAAGGAGTGGTAGATTCTATTATGAGAATAAAAATTAGAAACTGATTGAGAAGACAGTTGAGAAGGGCAAAGAAGTTACGAATGAATAAGCTAAAGAAGAAGAGGATCAAATGATCAAACAATTGAAGAAAACTCAAGCAAATGCTAACATTTGGGATCTACTTATATCATCCCAAAAACATAGAGAAGCCATGGCGATGGCCTTGGCCGAGGTAGAGATATCGATGGCTGCCACTACTAGTGAAATGTTGATCGCCTTGACTAGAGGAACACCTAAAGGAGTAAAAGAAAGAGGAGAAATCACCTTTACAGATAAAGAGCTACCATTTGAAGGGAGAAACCATAATAAGCCATTATTCATCACCGTGGAGATTTGTGGGAAAACGTCTCTTTGTGTCATGGCGGATGATAGGTCTACCATCAATATTATGCCTCTGAAGATATTGCATAAGTACGAAGTTAGTGAAGATGAGCTTGAGCCTTGTGAGATAGTGATCAGGGCTTATGATGATTCGAAGAGAAGTGCCATAGGAATCTTCAAAGCTTTAGTGAAGACTGGACCCATCGAAGTTATGACAGAATTCACAATCCTTGACATTCTGGTCACATTTACTGCCTTGTTAGGACAAGCATGGTTCCATCCACTTGGTAGAATTCTTTCCACCTTGCATTAAAAAATCATATTCAACATGGATGGGGAGATCGTAACCGTTCATGTAGCCTCAACAATTGCACTAGCTGCTTTGAGTGTCAATGTTGGAGAAATACCTTACATGGGTGGCTTTCAAGTAGCCATGATTGACGAAGTCAACCCAATCATCGTTGGAATAACGAAGAAATAGGGGTACATGCCAGGAACTGGACTTGGGAGAAATGGATGCGGCCTACCATCTTTTCCAAACTTCAAAGGTCAGACCTTAAGAAGGGGGTTGGGCAATTGAATCTGAAGGGGAAGAATAAGATGTTGAGCCCAAGAAAGGAAAATTAATTAAATTTGTCAAGGCCCAAGATACAAAGTATGTAGAAACTGCTGAACTATAGATTTTCAAGGGAATGCTAAAGCCTGGATTTGAGATCTTCAGAGATATCCTTTAGGCAAAAGTCTCCAAGGGGGATGACTTGGTGGGAGAGATGGAGAAGATGACCATTAAGAAGGAGAAGCCTGAAGAACAAGCACCGCCAATGGATCCGTCCGTTGACCTTGCTGCTTTCATCGAGGAAGGAATTAAAAGTGTATCTTATGAAGATATGTTTGTACCCAACCTTTTCAAAGAAGAGGACATTGTTTATGTTTCAAAGTTTAATGCAATGAAGAATAATTTTGCTTACTTGTTTGATATCTTTCCTAATGTCGTTGTGCATCATAATTTGCATTTCACTAGCATATTTGAAATTCATACCATTCAAACTCATGATATTAATCTTGGTACAATTAAAAAACCTAAGAACATATGTATTATGCTTGATAAAACTCCTGAAGAGAGAGAGAAATTTGAAAAATTATTAAAGAAACATGAAGAAGTCTTTGCCTAGTCCTATGATGACATGTCTGAAATCGACAGAAGCATCATTGTGCAATCAATTTTGACTTATCTATATGCGAAATCAGTTAAGCAGAGGTTAAGAAGAATAAGGCCAGAATGGGCTTAGAAAATCAAAGAGGAAGTCTATAAACAAATTGAAGCCAAGTTTCTACAAGTGGTGAAGTATCCGAAATGGTTAGCCAACATTGTGCCAGTACCAAAGAAGGATGGAAGGGTCCGAATATGTGTGGATTACCAAGACTTAAACAAGGCCTCACCAAAAGATGATTTTCCTTTGCCCCATACCAATATGTTGGTAGATAGCGCTATCGTCAGTGTGATGTTCTCTTTTGTAGGTGGGTTTTCTATATACAATTAGAAAATGATGGCCAATGAAGAAAAGATGAAGACAGCTTTTATTACAGAATGGGGAACTTATTGCTACAAGGTGATGCCCTTCGGTTTGAAGAATGCATGGGCCACTTACTAAAGAATGGCGACAATGCTATTCCATTATATGATGCATAAGGAGGTAGAAGTTTATATGGATGACGTGATGGTGAAGTCCGAGACTCGAGAAGGTCACTCTGAAGCCTTAGACAGATTCCTAAAAAAGGTGAAGAAATACAAGCTGTGGCTAAATATGAAAAAGCGAAGTTAACTCGAGGAAGTTGGTGGGGTTTGTAATTGGTAAGAACGGGATAGAAGTGGATCCAGACAAGGTGAAAGCCATTACGGAGATTGCATCGTGTAAGACTGAAAAAGAAGTCTGAGGGTTTCTTGGGAAGATCCAGTATATCAGTTGGTTCATCTCTAAATTGACAACTGTGTGCACCAATTTTTAGGCTTTTGAAGAAGAATCAACCGGTAGAATGGAATGATAAGTGCCAAGAAGCATTCGAAAGGATTAAGAAATACTTGCAGAACCCATCGGTTTTGAGATCACTAAAACCTGGGAAGAATTTAATTCTCAAAGAGGAGGCCATTGGTGCTATGTTGGCACAAGAAGATGAGAAAGGTGTAGAGCACGCCATCTATTATCTCAGTAAGAAGTTACTACCATACGAAACAAAGTATAGCTATATAGAGAAAATGTGTTTGGCCATGGTTTGGCTTTTAAAGAAATTGAGGCGTTATTTTTAGTCTTACAAAATTAAGGCTGTCTCAAAGGAGGATCTGATGAATTATCTTTATGAGACACCAGCATTGGTGGGGAACCTAGCTAGATGGTTGGTACAGTTATCAAAATTCGACATTGAGTATGTTACCAAGAAGGTGGTTAAAGGATGAATAGTAGTGGAATTCTTGGCTATGAACCTGGTTGATGACAATGAACCATGGGAGTTAGAGTTCCCAGATGAATATCTAGGGATAATCTTGGTATTGGGATGAAAAATGTTCTTTGATGGAGCTGTTAATCCTAATGGTGCCAAAATAGGAGTTATTATGGTATCGTCAACTAAAGGAGTCATCCCATTCGCCAAAAAGTTGGAGTTCAAAGTCATCAACAATATGGCCAAATATGAAGCCTGT
Organism: Boswellia sacra; assembly: GCA_013180625.2. NCBI lineage: Eukaryota > Viridiplantae > Streptophyta > Magnoliopsida > Sapindales > Burseraceae > Boswellia > Boswellia sacra. The sequence continues at coordinate 30,106 of SNVD02009503.1, read as the reverse complement.
GCCTTTGGTTTGGAGATTGTGATCGCTATGGGCATTGACCAAGTGGAAGTAATAGGAGATTCAAAACTAGTCATCTCACAAGCCAACGAAGATTGGGATTTAAGAGAAGGCAAGCTAAAACCCTACCTCGAACACATCAAAAGACTGATTAGGAGGTTCAAGCAGTGTACCTTCACCTATGTTCCTACAAGTGAGAATCAAATGGCTGGCACGTTGGCTTCATTGTCATTAGTATGGGCAAGCACACAAGAATTATTAGCGAGACCAATAATGATATCATAAGCATATGGTCCTCGTTATATGGAACCTAATGTAATGGGGATCGAAGTGGATGAGAAGCCACAGTTCTACGACTTAAAGAAATATCTAGAACAGAGGAGTTTGCCTAAGGTGGCCAATGAGAAGGATACGGTTGTGTTACGCAAGCTGGCCCAACAATTTACTTGTCATCAAGGGATAATGTACAAGAGAGTGCCGGAAGGGATGCAACTAAGGTGTATGGATAAGAAAGAAGCAAGAAGACTTATGGAAGAAATCCATAGTGGTGTATGTGGGCCACACATGAATAGGTTAATGCTTGCAAATAAGATCATGAGGCAAGGATTCTACTGGCTAACTATGGAGATAGACTTTGTCCAATTTGTAAAGAAGTGTCACCAATGCCAAAATAATGGAAACTTGATCCATCAACTACCCTTGGAGCTACAAGGGATGACTGCATTATGGCTCTTTATTGCATAAGGCATCGATATTATAGCCGAAATAAGGCCATCGGCCTCTAATGGACATCGATATGTGGTGGTGGCAATCGACTACTTCACCAAATGGATAGAAGCTGAATCCTATACTAAGTTAGGGACAAAGCAAATGGTGAAGTTCATTGAGAAGAATAACATATGTAGATTTGGGTTACCACACCATAAGTCATCTCTATATCGGCCACAAACTAATAGGGCGTTAGAAGCGGCTAATAAGAACCTCAAGAAGATGTTGGCCAAGGTGGTACAAACATATAAAGATTGGGCAGAGAAGTTGTTGTTTGTGTTATAGGGTTATAGAACGACACTTAGAAGTTCGACCGACATAACACCATTCTTATTGGCATATAGTTCAGAAGCAGTCCTACAAATTAAGATAAAAATAAAATCAGGGAGAGTTCTGATTGAAGTAGAAGTTCCTAAAAAGGAGTGGAGTCGTAATACATGTGAACAATTGGCCTTGATCGATGAGAAAAGAATGAAGGCTATATATCACATACAGCTATACCATAAAAGGTTGCTCGAGACTTTAACAAAAGAATAAAGGCAAGGAAGTTCAAAGAAAGAGAGTTGGTCCTCAAGAAAGCGAGACTAGTTATGTGTGATCCAAGAGAGAAGTTCAAACCCAATTGCGAGGGTCCATTTATTGAGATAAAGATCATGTCCGACGTAACCGTCATTTTATCAGATATAGAAGGGAATGAGTTCACTGAGCCCATCAACATGGACAGGCTGAAGAAATATTACGTAAAAAAAATGTAAGAGGAAAAATAATTAATCAAAAAACCAAAAATGGCTAATTAATGACAGGAGTTGTATCAATGCGCACATATTGTTCGAACAACAAAGATTGTACTATTATTAATGAAATGAAACTATTGGGAACAAATATGCCTTTTGAAATGTCATATTATTTTGCATGACAACAGAAAGGGAACATCGAACATCTAAGCCAATCAAGGAACTAATAATGTCACCTCTGCCTCTCTTACGTACTACGAATAGGCTCAATGTATCGTTCACAGCACTGTTTGGCTCGAATAACAGGATTAGGAATGGAAGCCTGAAAGGTCACCCAATCCTTTTATCGGTCATCAATCCTAAAATCAGGATCATGGAATAGGTTCCTCTCAATAGAGCGATATGCCCAAGAGTTTCTCACACGCTCTAGGTAACGAGCAAATAGTCTACCAGGATTGAAAGTAGTCGGTGAATCCACAATTCTTTGCTTCTGACCATACTGTCGATGCAACCTGGCAGGATCATAGAATGAACTAGGGGTGAAACCTGCCAAAGGCACGCATGCGATATATGTCCTTACAGTTGCATGCTCTAGCCTCTATCGTGGACAGAGCCAGCAAATCTGAGTACCATGAATGACTCGAAGCTAATCAATCCAATAAGAATGTCTCCCAAGTCTCTTTCTTTATGAAGTCATGGGCTATAATGAGAAATATCCCTTTCGGGCTGTGTTAGAATAGACAATCGTTCCTGTAACAAAATCTGAGAAAGAGAAACAAATAAAGATAAGTAACAAAAAAGCTTGCCAAACTGAAAACCCAAAAAGGGTAGCTTAGGCAAAAATTAAGGCAAGCCCGCTAAGTTGAAAACCCAAAAAAATGGCAGTATAGGCAAAAAAAAGGGCTTGAGAAAAAGAGGAGCCCATTGAGTTGAAAACCTGAAAAAGGCGGCTCAGGCAAAAGTTAGGGAAAGCTTGCTAAGTTGAAAATCTAGAAAAGGGCAGCTTTGGTAAAAATTAGAGCAAAAAAGAAAATAAGATATGAGATGAACCACATACCTGAAGAAGTAAACTGCTACCAAACTGCTAACTTGGGTTTGCTTTGACTTAATCCAATCTAGTCAATAGCTCGGCAAAAATCAAGGAAATAGCCATGAAATTGCATCCCATTTGAGGAATGACAATCATAAGATATGGATCTCCGAGACCATCCGGTGAGACCAATAGAAACTGTACAAGAAGGTAGAATTGGAAAAGATGAAGCCAACTAGATGAAGCCTGCTCCATCATCCCGAGCAAAGGCATGATAGAGGATAATGTCATCCTACCACCCCTGGTGTGAATGCCCATGGTGGAAGTCAGGAAGTTGAAGAAATGAGCAAGATCAACTACTGATGGTATCTAGATAGTAGGAAGAATAAGTCTCTCAGAACTGAATGAATGATGGCTAAGCAGGGCAAAGATTTCCTCATATAGAGGGCAACCTTTGTAAGAATCCTGAAAGGTTGCACAGTCCTTTAGAAAAAGGATGTTAAGCTTAACGTGACGAAGGAACTTCAGATGATAGAGACCGACAAGCTAGAGTCATTTCTAGTCCTCATCCCTCAAAGCCTTTAGAAGGGGCTCAAAGATCTGGAGGGAAGCTTCAGACATGTTGAATGACATGAATAGCTATTCATGTGAAGAGCATGACCTTAATAAATAAGGGAAAAGGTGCACAGAAGTAGCCAAAAGGAATAGCACTTAAATAGTGCGTGAATCGAGACAAAATACAAAAGATTTGTTGAAGAATCATCGAACAGCCATCTGACTATTGGTCGGTTCTTCCATGACAGCCAACTAGCTATCAAACAGTCGCCTGGCAGTCTGATTGTTGGCCAACGGCCATTAGGGCTAAACAGCCCGTTAGCCCTTCCTCTTACGCGATCCTTCGACTTTCAGAACGCGTACTAATGAACAATTTCGAGCACATGACTTCTAGATTTTATAGTGTTGTTCAGAATTAAATAACTGATGACGTAGAAACAAATTTGAATAAATTTGATGTAAATTCAGTAAAATATGTGAAATGTATGGAATTTGAAATAGAGAAGTTTTACTAAATCTTTGCAAATCGTCTACATTTGATTATACGTCATAAGAAGTTCATACTTAGAAACAAAATTAACAAAAAAAAGTTCCCAATGAAAGTCGGTGGTGACAATCCTCACTTATCACCGTCATTATCAATACCAAAGGAGAAAGCGGCGACCTAAGACTGGAGGTGCTCCACCTCACTCTATAGACGCGTAACTTCCTGATGTCTCGTCTGACCAAGCAAGGGAATCATATAGTTAGAAGAACTATTAAGATAGAAACCATGCATACATGAAGTATATCTTATCTGATACTAGTGAGACATCTGTAAGACATAGCCACGTGAAGCGGCCTGCATACAAAAAACCCGCTCCATGGAAGATCGTGGCACCTGTATTGCATTGCATTTCTATTAGTGATTAATGATAGAGTATTTGAGAAGAACAATTAGGAAACCTACCAAAGTGTTGTCTTGTGGAGAAAAAGGAGCGGGCAAATTCAAATCCTCAGTAATCACATGACTATGGATCGACCCATTATTATCCCACCTGTAGACAATGTTACTGGGGTAAGCCTGAAGATCACTAACCACATAACCGATCAAAGTAGCTGGGGTAGCCACTACAGAAAAAAGAGTCGAAGTGCCTGTGCTTGAAGAGGAAGCTCTTGATCTCTTCCCACAACGGACATAATAAATACCTGAGTGACTAGACTTCGCTACAGGACAATGAGTGTCATCAACAAACCAGCTAGGCCTAGTATACAATGTGGTGGCTTGAGCCTAGTCGATGTAAGAAGTAGTCATCAATGGGAACTCGATGGCACTCAAGTGAATCCCAGTCGTGTAGTCTGATACTTCTGGCTTCACACCAAATCAGCTAAATCAATCATCAGAATCGATGGTGAAGGAGGAATCAAATGGTGTGTAGGGCCCTCAAACCAATCCCACACACGATTGCCCAAATGCCACGTCATGCTATTCACACAAGGAATGAGGATGCGATGTAAGTTGAAGGGGGAGCAATTCTCATAGCCATGGACCAATTCTCTTCAGGTCCCCACCATTTAGAATGAATCTGCAAGGAACAAAGAAACATGGTGAGAGTATGGTATAAATGAAATACTAACTATAATTTCCTTTTCCACCTTATCCCAAGACAATGTGCAAATGTAATCGCGAAAGAAGTCTAGTCGTAAGATCTCTCGAGCTTTGCACGACGTGTAACCCCCCTCTTCATTTGAGGAAAGGAAGAATCCTCACTCACATGAAGAGGAGAAGATAGCACTCCTAACTCATATGCCCACATTTGTCACAGATAGTACAAAATTAGAAATGGAAGTCATACAGATAAGAAACGAAGGTGTTGAGAAGAAATAAGTTAGCTCAATAAGTAGAGCAAATCGGTGACCCTAAAAAATGCCTCAACAAGCCCTATCCAAGCCAAAATACAGCTGACCTAGAGTAGCACAACCCTATTTAAAATATTTCACTTGATTAAGATCCTAGAAGGCAGGAAGTAAAGGTAAAGCAGTGATGTTCAACGCATTAGAGAAAAGTGTCGTACCCAGCAGATAAACTATGAAGCTGCGAGCATACTGGTCTACTTCAACTGGAGTCAGATTGGACCTCCGCTTCTAATATTCATGCAATGGGGCATATCGAATGGAAACACTGTTCTACACCTTCACCTCATACCCAAGAAGATCTTGGATCAATTTATGTTGATCCATTAAGTTTGCAATATAGGCGTTAATAGGAATCATCTCACCCGCATGGAAGACCGGTCAAGGCAGCAATGTCCAAAGGCATAATCGTCATCTCGCCAATCGAAAGATGGAATGTGTGGGTCGAATCCATCCACCTCTCGCACAAAGTGACTAATGCTCGATGATCAACGTACTGCTAAGCACACGAAAGACAAGTGATGAATTCATATAAGTCGGTATCGATGATCCTACTCCTAACCGCATCATTCCCTATCTCAAGGAACTAATTGTGGGCTCCAAAAAATGCCCCACACATCTTGTTCCCATGATAGTCCTAAAGTGAGAAATTGAAGTTGCTACATAAATACAAGGCTAAACAAAATCAAAGAAAATGGAAAAGCAAAGAATGAAGAAACTGCGTACTAGGTTGATTATATGGGAAGCCACGTCATAGAAAAAAGGCACCTCCTAGTCTCTTGAAAGACACTTAACATTGATTTCTAGACTGAATCAATCTCGTTCAGGTCAAGATGGACTTGATGACCCACCATTAGAAAAACAAAAGTTGAAACAAACACGAAGGAAAAAACTGGGAGCAAATTGAATGAAAAGCGAAGAAGTGGTGTGCAAATGAAGAAGCGAAGGGACAAGTGGGCTTTATAGAAGCCCTCAACTGTTGGCCGGTAGTTAGACAGCCGAGCAACTATTGACCAACCATTGGGTGATGGTCAAATAGTCGAGCGACTATCAGACAGTCGACCGGGCATCCCCAAATAAGAGGCCAAACAAAAAAGAGAGAAAAGAAGAAAGAAAGAAAAAATAAAAAAAGAAGGAGAAAAAAGAAAAGAGAGAGAAAAGAGAAAAGAGAAGAAAAAATAAAAGAAATAGAAGAGAGAAAAGAGAGAAAAGAGAGAAAGAAAGAAGAAGAAAGAGAAAAAAAAGAAAAAAGAAATTTCTCATCGACCATAAGACATTTATGATGAAATCAGTTACCAGTGCTCGACCATGGCAATGATTTAGCAACTCACAATGAAAGAAGACCGACCTCAGTTAATATAATCTTCGATCAGAATCACATGAAGAATTCCTTTAGATACTAGAAAGCAATTTGTTGAAGAACACACCAAACAAGGTAAAAATTTGAATTGATTTTACATCATCAAGAAATTTTTGAATTCTGCATGATCTTGAAAAGACAAATGGTAGAATCCACAATAAGTCGAAGAATCCAGAACTCCCCAATGAAGAGAATGGTGAATGCAAGAGAAGTCGAGAATGAAGAATGTCATAACACGATAAATCAAAAGATTTTCCCTAGTAGATTGAAAGGAATCAAGAATAGAAGCTTGGGCATGAAACCTATTGAATACGAAATCTAAAGTAGACTAAGGAAGTATGAAGAACACTCAAAATAGGGGCATGAAATCCAACAAATGCAAAATCTAAATAGATCAAAGATGAATAAATAATATTCAGTCGAAGGCTCAAAGAATTAGAAGATCTAAAGACCACGAAAAAGTGCATGATAGAAGTTTTCCCAACCGGCAAGCATTATAAGGAAACCCTAAGAAGTAGGTGCACTTAAACGTGTTTTAAGCCCTTAGAATAGGCACAAGCCCTAAGAAAAGGCACACTAAAGGTGTTGAAAACCCTAAGAAGTAAGTGCACTTAAGAGTGTTTGAAGCCCTTATAATAGGCGCACTAAAGAGTGTTACCAAACCTTAAGAAGTAGGTGCACTGAAGAGTGCTAGAAACCTTAAGAAGTAGGTACACCAAATAGTATTTTATTGTAAGCACCACAAGGATGCTTTCTAGCCCTTGAACGGGCACATGCACTCTTGAACAGGCACATCCACCTTAGACAGGCATGTTTCGTCCTAAGATGGGCACCTTAGCCCTTGAATGGGCACCTCAGCCCTTGGATGGGTGCACCCACCTTGGATAGGCACATCCACCCTTGGATACGACACCCATCTTGGATAGGCACATCCACCCTTGGATGAGCACATCAGCCCTTAAACGGGCACATTCACCCTTAGATGGGCACATTAGCCCTTGAACGGATACATCCGCCCTTCAAAGGGCACATTAGCGCTCGAATGGCTGCATTTTTTATGGGAATAGAAGAAGAGAGAGAGATGATGACAAATTCTAAAAGAAGGAGGGCAAAGTCGAAGATTTTGAGATGGAAGAAACAAAGACGAAGTAAGAGTACTTTGTCAACTTTTGTGTCTCACAAACCTCTCCAAAGTAGAGGGTAAACTATAGACACTGAATTTTTTAAGCTCGATGATCAAATAAAGATAAATTTTGAGCAAAGAAAATGACCAAAATACCTTTGGAGGCCAAGAAGAGAAGGGTGAGAAGGAGTTAGTGAATAGCCTTAAAAACTAACATATGACTTTGAAAAATCATAGAAACCAATCCAAGAGGAATCTGATGATGATCATATACCGTTGCAAAGCTACAACTGTCTAGTTTTCGTAAAAATTTATAGATCGTGAATTAGAGTTGAACTGACAAAGTTATGCATGGTTGAAGGAGAAGGTCTGAAGGAGCTGCATCAAAAGATGACAAAAAAAGAAAGGGCCGAGTGGAAATTGACAGGCCGGCCATCAGACAGGTGGCCAACTATCCAAGATAGCCACCCAACCATCTAACAGCCACCCAGCTATTGGCCAATGGTCAGTCGTCCATCAAATGGCAGCTTGACTGTTTGGAGATGGCCGCCCGACCCTTGGATGCTTATTTTCAAAAATTTGCTTAGAAACTTTCCTTTTTCATCTTCACCCCTCTCCTATATAAAACCCCTCCTCTTACTTTGCAATACACATCGATTGTTGAATATAATAATCTCTTCTCCCTCTTGAAGACACGCTCGAGAAGTCAAGAAGTCTTTTCTAGTATAAATATTTTTTAGGCGTTCTATTGCTCTAAACTCGGAAATGGTACGTCTTGAGAGTAGAACTCTCTCCTCCCTCCTATTCTCTCTTTTACTTTTCTTTCTTAGAAAAAACATGTTTAGGGTTTTATTTTATGCCTAGAAGCATATTTAGGGTTATTATGAATTGTTCTAACTTAATTTGTTTTGCAAGATGGATAAGCGTGTCGAGGTAAATTCGCAATCCTTCCTTTTTTTAGAATCATGCTTAGAAATTTATTTCTTTGCGAATACTTAGAATCATGACTAGGAGAACATGTCTAAAATCATTCTTAAGAGCACATGATTAGAATCATGATAGGAAAACTTATTTATTTTGATGAATGCTAGGAAATAGCATAGAATAGGTAAGAATTACTGTTTCACCCTTGAATGCCATGATTGATGTTGGATGTTTAAAATAGGCTAGAATATGCCATGAACGTCATGAATTAGGCTAGAATATGCAATGAATGCCATGTCTAGGTTAGAATAAGCTATGAGAATCATGTTTCAGGTTAGAAATGCCATGATACTTGATATGCACTATGCCAGAATAGTTATATGTAGAATTGCCATGATAGAATTTATCAAAATATAGGCTAGATTGCCATGATATTAGATGGCTTTGTATTGAATTAATTTATTTATGAATATATGCTATGAATATGCCATGTTTAGAAGTGCAATTGTGTGATGCCCTAAAGTGATGGTAGACTCACATTGATGGTGAGAGACCATCACTTAGAATAAGTACTTGAATACCATGAATATGTATGTAGAGACTTGATAGACATTAACTAGACTCACATATGATGGTGATGAATCTATTATCTATCGAGCCTCGACTTCAATGCATGATATGCATGAATATGCAATGGGTTGCATGTATGAATGAGATATACAAAGTGTTAGAAATAGAATTTACTTTATTATTGAATAACAAATGTTGTAATCCGCTTCGCTTCCCCCATGTTTGAAAGGAAATGTAATCCATTCTCCTCCCTCTTTCTTTGTATGAGTATATAACTGTCATTGATTGAATAGTCACCTCACATGCCTAAAAAAGATAAAAATAGAAATGTGTGCATAAAGCAAACAACGCTAAGCGAACTAGGTAACGAGATATTTCTATTTGGTATTTCGTAAGTGGAGGCCAGCTTTACATCCGGGCAGTCGAAGGACTCATACGTAACTTTTCGAATCCATCTCTGAAGGGATAAGGCTAGTTTAGGTCCTGAAGTGAGAGATCCTATTGCCCCCATTTATTCCCAATTGAATAATTCGATGGCGACTCCTTTCTCCAAATGTGCCCATGGCTCGTTTGTGTTCCCTTCAGTCTCGAAAGAGACTTTGACACAGTGTCATGGTCACAAATGCTTTGGCGGGATGAAAGCTCTGTTCACATGGCCTCACTGAAAGATGACATTCCTTTGCCTCACATTGATGCGTTAGTGGACAACATTACTACCAGTATGATGTTCTCTTTTGTAGATGGGCTTTCTGGTTACAACTAGATAATGATGTCCAATGAAGGCAAGATGAAAATAGCCTTCGTTATGAAGTGGGGAACCTACTATTATAAGGTGATGCCGTTCTGATTAAAGAATGCAAGGGTGACCTGCCGATGAATGACGATGACGTTATTTCATGATATGACACGAGATAGAAGTCTATATGAATGACATGATGGTGAAATCTGAGACTCGAGATGGTCATTTTGAAGCTTTAGACAAATTCTAAGAAAAGGTGAAGAAGTACAAGCCGTAACTAAATCCAAAGAAGTGTGTTTTTGGAGCCACCATAGGGAAGCTAATAGGGTTCATAGTTGGCAAGAAGGGGCGAGAGATAGATCCCGATAAAGTCAAGGCAATTACTGAGATGCCATCACCCAAGACAGAGAAAAAAGTTAGAGGGTTTCTTAGGAAGATCCAATGCATTAGTAGATTTATTGCCAAATTGACAATGGTTTGTGCACCGATCTGCAGGCTCCTAAAGAAGGATCAGGCAATGACGTGCAATGATCAGTGCTAAGAGACATTTGAGAAGTTTAAGAAGTATTTGTAGAATTCGCCAGTTTTTAAACCACCAAAGCTTGGCAAGAATCTAATTCTTCACTTAGCTCTTAAAGAGGAGGCCATTGGTGCTATGCTAGCACAAGAAGATGAGAATGGCGTATAGCGTGCCATATGCTATCTTAGTAAGAAGCCACTGCCATACAAGATAAAGAATAGTTCTGTGGAAAAGACGCGCTTAGCCATGGTATAGCACTCAAATAAGTTGAAGCACTACTTTTTATCTTACAAGATTAAGGTTATCTCGAACGAAGACCCAATGAAGTATCTCTATGAAGCACCATCTTTGGTAGGGAAGCTAGTAAGATGGCTAGTCTAGCTATTAGAATTTGACATTAAGTATGTCACCAAGAAGGTGGTGAAGAGAAAAGTAGCTGCAAAATTCTTGGCCATGAATCCGATCGACGATGATGAACCATTGGAGTTGGATTTCCTAGATGAACATATGGGGGTAATCTCAATAGTGGAATGGAGGATTTTTTTTTACAGAGTTGTCAATCAAAATGTTGGAATAGGAGTTGTTCTGGTCTCACCAACTGAATAAGTCATTCCTTTCGCTAAGAAGTTGGAGTTTAGAGTCACCAATAACGTGGTTGAATATGAGGCCTGTACTTTTTGGGCTGGAAATAGTGATTACAATGGTCATTGATGAAGTAAAAGTGTTAGGAGATTTGAAGTTAGTCATCTCTCAAGCCAAAAAAGATTTGGATCTATGGGAAAGAAGGATGAAACTATATCTGGAGCATATTAGAAGGTTGATTAGGAGGTTCAAGCAGTGTATCTTCACCTATCTTCCCAAAAATGAGATGATCGACGATTTATAGCTTCTTTGGCATCAGTGTGGGTGAGTACTCTAGAGATGTTGGTAAAGCTAATAGTTATATCACAAGCATAGGGCCCTTGCTACATGGAACCCTATGTAATGGAAGTTGAAGTGGATGAGAAGCCATGGTTATATGATTGAAAGAAGTATCTAGAATAAATGATTCTACTAGGGAAGGCTAGTGAGAAAGACAGGGCTGTACTATGAAGGTTGGCCCAATAATTTACTTGTCATCAAGGAGTGATGTACAAGAGAATGCTAGAAGGGATGCAATTGAGATGTGTCCATGAGACAGAAGCTAGAAGGTTCACAAAGAAATCCGTAATCGTGTATATGAGCCACGCATGAATGGGCTGATGCTTGTAAAAAAGATAATGAGATAGGGCTTTTATTGGCTAACCATGGAGACCGATTGTGTCCAGCTTGTGAAAAGATGTCATCGATGCCAAATCAATGAAAATTTGATTCACCAACCGCCTTTAGAGTTACAAGGAATGACAGCACTACAACCTTTTGCCGCATGGGGCATTGACATTATAGGTGAAACAAGGCTGTCAGCCTCTAATGGGTATCGATTTGTGGTGGTGGCGATTAAATACTTCACCAAGTGGAAAGTTGAGTCTTACAGTAAACTGGGGCAAAGCAGATGGCAAAGTTCATTGAGAAAGACATCATATGCAGATTTAAAGTACCACATCATGTTGTGACTGACAATGGGGTTCATTTCTAGGCTGAAACTAAAGCCTTGTTTGAGAAGTATGAGATTGAACACCATAAGTCGTCTCTATCAACCACAAGCAAATAAAGCAGAAGCGACCAATAAGAACATCAAGAAGAAATTGATCAAAACTGTGCAGACGTACAAAGATTGGGCTGAAAAGTTATTGTTTATGTTATTGGGTTATAAAACAACACCTAGAAGCTCAATAGGAATGACAACCTTCCTGTTGGTGTATGTTTTAGAAGTAGTCATACCTATGGAGATAGAAATGAAATCAGCAAGGGTTCTGATGGAAGTAGGAATTCCTGAAGAGGAAGAAGTTCCAAATAGATGTGAACAGTTGGCTTTGTTTGATGAGAAAAGAATGGAGGCTAGATACCACATGCAGTTATACCAGAAGCGGTTTCTCGAGCCTTTAACAAGAGAATAAAGGCAAGGAAGTTCAAAGAAGGGGAATTGGTCCTTAAACAAGCAAGGCCAATAGAATTTGATCCAAGAGGGAAGTTCATACTTAATGGAAGGGCCTATTCATTTTGAACAAGGTCATGTCTGGTAGAGCCGTCATCTTATCAAACATAGAAGGGAATAAGTTCACTGAACCCATCAACATAGATAGGCTGAAGAAATACTATGTGTGAAAGTGAAAAAAAAAAACAGAGAAAAAAGAGTGTGAGAGGGAAAATGATTAATCAAAAAGCCAGAAATGGCTGATTAATGATATAAGTTGTCCCATTATGCACATATTGTTCAAAGAACAAATAGTTGTACTTTTATTAATGAAATGAAATTGTTTGGAAACAAATATGCCTTTGAGCCTCATTATTTTGCACAATAACAAAAGGAAAGCAACTAATATCTAAGCTAATAGTTAAACTGTCAATGTCGCCTCGACCTCTACCTCTTCACTAGACTACGAATAGCCTTGCCATATCGCTTACGGTACTATCTGGCTCGAACATCAGGATAAGGATGTAAGCCTGAAGGGTTGGCTAACCCTTATATCAGTCATCTGTCTTCTAGTCAAGATCATAGAACAGATTCCTCTAAAAGGTCTGATGTGGCTAAAAATCTCTCACACGCTCTAGATAACAAGCAAGCAGTCTCCGAGGACCAAAAGCAATCGACGAATCAATGATTCTCTACCTAAGCCCATCTTGTTGAAACAGTCTGGTAGGATCATAAAATGAACTGTCAGTGAAACCCACAAAAGACACGCATATGATGTAGGTCTCGATTGTCATGTGCTCCAACCTCCACCATGGATAGTGCCAATGGATTGGAGTATTAGAAATGACTCGAAGCCAGTCAACCTAAGAAGAACATTTCTCAAGTCTCCTCCTCGTATGAAGTCAAGGACCATAATGAAAAATATCCCCCTTAGGCAGTGCTAGAATAGACAACTTTTATTGTAACCAAATCTAAAGAGAAAAAAGAAAAATAAGAAAAGCCTGCTAAGTCAAAAACCTAAAAAGGCGGCTTAGGAAAAAATTAAGGCAAACTCGCCAAGTTGAAAACCCAAAAAAGGCAACTTAGGCAAAAGTTAGGGCAGAGAAAAATGAAAAGTAAAAAGCCCGCTAAGTTGAAAACCTGAAAAGGGCTACTCAAGCAAAAGTTAAGACAAGCTTTGCTAAGTCAAAAACCCAAAAGTGTGGCTTAGGCAAAGATTAGAGCATGAAAAAAAAAGATAAAGAAAAAGAAAAATGAACCGCTACGTTCAAAACCTGAAAGGGCGACTAGACTAAAATTAGGGCTAAAAGAAAAAAAATACCTAAAGAAGTAGAAGACTACCACCTAACCTCTAACTCAGATCAATCCTGACGTGATCTAGTCTAACCAATATTTCAGCTAGAAACAAGGGAACTGCCATGAAACTGGGTCCCATTTAAGGAATGATGATCACAAGATATGGGTCACCAAAACCATCTGGTGAAACCAATAGAAACTACGCAAAAAGGCTAAATAGAAGAAGGAGAAGCCCATTGAACGACGTCCTATCCATCATCTCAAGCAAACGAATGGCCGAAGACAATGTCACTTTACCACCTCTAATCTGAATACCCATGGTAGAAATCAAAAACTCGAAGAAGTCAGCAAAACCAGATATCGATGGTGTCTCAATAGTAGGCAAAATGATACTCTCAAAACTAAATGAATGAATATCGAGTATGGCAAAAAATTCCTCATACAGGGGACAAAACTCTTGCCTATTGAAGCGGAAGACATGATAATGAAAATCCCAAAAGGTCATGCACTTTTTAAGAAAAAGAATGCCAAGTTTCACATGTTGAAAGAACTTCAAATTGTAGAGACCGATGGATTCGAGCCGTTTCTAGTCATCATCTTTTAGAATTTCAAGAAAGGCTGAAGGTTTTGAAGAGGCTTCAAACATATTGAAAAGAATGAAGAGACGTCAAAAAATATGAAAGAAAGCTCAAAAAAATGAGAGAGGAAGTGTTGAAAAGTGTGGATAAAAGCACAAGAGAATCAACAAGAAACGAAACAGAAAAGGAAAAAGGAAGAAAGACCACTAATAGGTAGTGGAAGGATTGCTGGCTGGCTATCCCACCACTGGTCTACGATAGTAGGGTAGTTGGCCAGTGGTCCAACAGTCAGCTGGCAATGGTTATGGCAAAAGGCCCTCCAACTTCCTTTTTTGTGTGTTTTCGACTTCCAGTTTGCGTACTGACAAGCAATTTCAAGAACACAGCTTCTAGATTTTGTAATTTTTTTCAAAATTGAATAAACGATTATGTAGAAACAAATTTGAATAAATTTGAAAGTAAATTATTCAAAACATGCACAGTTTAAGAAGCAGTGCGTGAAGCTAAAAATAGGAAATTTTTACTAAGCATTTGAAATTTGTTCATACAACTGATTGCTTTGATTGTACATCATGAAAATTCAAGGCATAGAAGTTCATGCATGGAAGCTAAATGGGTAAAAGTAAGAAATCAATATGAAGAAAACTGATGGCGACAGTCCTTATTCATCACCATCATCATCATCATCATCATCATCAATAGAAAATGCAGCGACCAGGGCTAGAAGGCACTCAATCTCTCGCTCCAAACGAGCGTTCTCCTGATGACTCATCAAATCCAAGTAAGAAGCACATAGTTAGAAAAACTATTAAGATAGAAATCATGCATATATGAAGCATAGAATATTGCTTTACCTGATACTAGTGAGACATCTGCAAGACATACGCATGAGAAGCAACTTGCATTCGAAAGACAAGCTCTATAGAAGATCACAGTACCTACATTATATTGCATTTTTTTGAGTAATAGATATTCAAAGGATAACAAAAAACTTGAAATAGACATAGTTGGAAGACTTACCAGATGGTATCATAAGGAATGAAAGGCATGGTTGGATCCTTAATGATCACATGGCTGCTAATCTACCTACTGGTATCCCACGTGTAGACTACATTACTGGGGTAGGCCTAGAGGTCACCGATCACATGACCAATTGCAATGACTGAGGCAGTTGTAGGGGCTGGAGGCAGACATGATACAACAAAAGAGTCTCTTCCCATGACAGGCAGAAGAGCAACTAGCACGACTGGAAAAGCCACGTGTAGCATTAGTAGGTGGATTGGAAACCTCATCAGAAGGTCAATCTGGCCCAGTATATAGTAATGTGGCTTGAGCCCACTCAGCATAAGAAACTATCATCATGGGAAACTCGATCTCGCTCCAATGAATCCCAGCAGTGTAAACGATCACCTTTGGCTCTATAGCCAATTCAATAGAATCTATCATCAGAACTAGTGGAGAAAGAGGAATCTGACGATGGTTTAGACCTCTTAACCAGTCCCAAACTCGGTCACCTAGATACCACATCATGTTATTGACGCATGAAAGAAGAATTGATGAATGAAGCGGCGACCCTCATAGCAACTAACCAATTCTCAATGGGCCCTAACCACTTAGAACGAATCTACAAAGCATAGAAATGTGGTGAGATTATGATATAAATAAGAATGAAAAACTAAGTACAATGTGTTTGCCTTGTCCTAGGTCATCGTGTGAATGTAATCATACAAGAAATCCAACTCGTGAGATCTCTCAAGCTTTGCATGATGTGCAGCCCACCTCTTCATTCATTGGAAAGAAACATCCTAAAAGATAGGAAGTGGGGAAGTTAGTACACTAACTCGTAGGCCAACATTTGTTATAAATTATAAGACTCATCAATAAAATATATACAAACAAAATATGAAAATGTAAAGAAGGCGAAATTACCTCAAGAAAAGGAGCAAAGTCGATAATCATAGTGATACCTCGACATGAACGGTCTAAGCCAAAGTACAACTGGTCGAGAGCAGTATAACCCTAGTCAAAAGTCCTCACTCAGTTGAGATCTCGATATGTAGGAAGCAAAGTCAAGAAGGTAATGTTCGACGTGTTGGCTAAAAGTATCAAACCAAGCAGATATACGATGAAGTTACATGCATACCGATCAACCTCGACTGGAGTCAGGTCTAATCTCCTCTTCCAATATTCGTATAATGTAGTCAACTGAATTGCAGTGTTGTTCTTCATCTTCATATCACACCCAAGAAGTGAACCGAAGCTCTTTGATCCCTTGAGTCCACAATGCAAGCATCGATGGATATAACCTCTCTACCACATGAATCTGTCAGAGTTGTAATGCCAAATGGCATGACAGTCATCTCACCAATCAGAAGATGGAAAGTGTGAGTCGTATCCATCCACCTCTCACATACAGTAGTCAATGCTCAATGATCGGTGTGCCGAAAGGCATGTGGAAGAGAAGTGATAAACTCATAAAAGTTGGTAGCAATAATCTTGTTCTTAACAACTTTATTCTCTATCTCTAAGAATCAATTATGGGCTCCAAAAAATGACCCACATATCTTGTTCTCATGGAAGTCCTAAGGCAAGAAATTAGAGTCTCTACATGAATACATGCTTAGAAAATGGAAAACTGAAGAATAAAGAAGAATGCATACCTAGTTGATCATGTGGGAATCCACGTCATGAACAACAAGCACCTATTGGTCTCTCGAAAAACCTCTCAATGTCAATCTCCAAATCAAATCTCTCTCATTCAAGTCAAGATCCATCAGAAAAATGAATTCAAGACTAACACGTAGGACAAAACCAAAAGCAAATCGAATGAAAAATAAAGAAATGGCACGCGAATGAAGCGAAGGAAGATAAAAGGTCCCTATATAGACCCTCCGCCACTAGGCAATTGTTGGCTAACCTCTGACCGATAATCAAATCATAAGTTGGTGGTCCTTCCATAATCGACCAAATGTCCTTTTAATGAGGGGCACAATGGTAGAATGATAAAGAAAAGAAGAGAGGAAAGAAAAGAAAAGAAAAGAAAAGAAAGAAGAAGGTAAGAGAAGAAAAGAGGAAAAAGAAAGATAAGAAGAGGAAGAGAAAAAGAGAAGAAGAGAGAAAGAAAGAAGAGAAAAAGAAAAGGAAAAGAAAAGAGAAGAAAGAAAAGTCCAAAAAGGGAAGAAAAACTCTATATTGACCTCAAGACACCAAAAGAATTTTTGGATGCACTGGTGACAAGCACTCGGTCATGGCAATAGCTTAGAAACTCATAGGAAAAGTTGAGTAACATCATTCTATGGAACCTTCAACCTACTTACATGAAAGAATTCCTCTAGAGACTAAAACAGTTGGTTGAAGAACATGCTAAACAAGGTAAATTTTGAATTGATTTTAAATCATCAAGAGATGTTTGATATTTTACAAGAATTTGCAAGGACAATGGAAACATCCCCAGTGAGTGCAAGAATCAACAACATGATATCAACTCCCCTAATGAAGGGTCTTACTAATGCAAATCTGAAGAGATCAAGGACACAGAATGTTAAAGCATAACAAATAAAGAATTTTCCCCAGTGGACTAAAAGAAATCAAGAATATAAGCAAGAATTCTTAAAAGAAGGGCATGAAACCAAATGAATATGAAGTCTGAAGAGATAAAAAAAAAGACCGAAGAATAGTCAGTCGAAGGCATGAAGAATGAAAGGTCTAAAGACTATGAGGCAATGCATGATAGACGTTTTCCTAATGGGCAAGCATTAGAAGATACCCTTGGAAGTACGTGCCTTTAAGAGAGTTTTAAGCTCCTAGAATAGGCAAAAGCCCTAAGAAGAGGCACATCAAAGAATGTTAAAAAAACCCTAAGAAGTAGATGCACTTAAGAGTGTTTTAAGCCCTTAAAATAGGCACAAGCCTTAAGAAGAAGTGCACCAAAGAGTGTTTAAAAATCCAAAGAAGAGATGCACCAAAGAGTGTTTAAAAACCTTAAGAATAGGCACTCTTAAGTGCATTGAAGAGTATTTTAAGCCTTTAGAATAGGAACAAGCCCTAAGAAGAGATGCATCGAAGAGTGTTAAAAAACCCTAAGAAAAAGGTGCACTTAAGAGTATTTGAAGCCTTTAGAATAGGCACATTGAGAAGTGCTAAAAACTTTAAGAAGTAGGTGCACGGAAGAGTGTTTAACCTTAGCATCATAAGGATGCACTTCATGCATTAGAAAAATGCATTTTTCTATACTAAAGGAGTGCACATTATGCATCATAAGGATGCACCTGTCGGCACTAGAAGAGTGAACATCATGCATTATAAGGATGTATTTGTCTGCACTAGAAGAGTGCACATTGCACATCATAAGGATGCACTTGTCTGTACTCGAAGAGTGCACATCATCCATTTAGAAGGATGCATTTGGTGCACCAGAAAAGTACATTTCATGCATTAGAAGGATGTACACTACCCCTTTAGTGGGCACACTAGCCCTTGAGTGGGCACACCTCTTTGTAGGAATTGAATAGGAAAAAGGATGATGAGAAGTCTAATAGAATGTAGATGAAGGCGAGGATGCCAATATGAGAAGAGGAAAGACGAAGCAAGAGTACTTTATCAATTTTTGTGTGTCACAAACTTCTTCAAAGTAGGGGATGAGCTGTAAACGCCAGATTTTTTAGGCTGGATTATGAGTGATAAACGAAAGAAATGATCAAAATGCCCTTGGAAGCAAAAAGAAAAAGAGTCAAGAAGAGACCATCCAAAAGCTTTGAAAACCGAGACATTAAAATCTTCTCTTCTCCCTCTTGAAAACACACTTGAGAATTCAAGGAGTCTTTTCTTGTTTAATATTTTTCAGACATTTTATATTACTCTAAACCTAGAAATGGTACGTCCTAAGAGTAGTTATCTCTTCTCTCTTCTCCCTCATTTTTTCTTATTTGTTTTTCTTGTTTTAGAATAAGCATGTTTAGGTTTGTTTATGCTTAGAATGAGCATGTTAGGTTTTATTTTGATGCTTAGAAGCATGTTTAGGATTATTATGAATTGTTCTAATCCTTGTTTGTTTTGCGAGATGGATAAGCGTGTCAAGGTATGTCCACTTTCCCTTCCTTATTTAGAATCATGCTAGGAGTTTATTTGTTTGACAAATGCTTAGAATCATGTTTAATAATACATACTTAGAATCAAGCTTAAGAGCACATGATTAGATTCATGACTAGGAATCAAATTTATGATTATTTCGAAGCATACTAGGAAATGGCATAGAATTAGTAAGAATTGCTTTGATTGATTGAATTGCCATATTGATTACTTTAATTGCACTAGAATAGCCATGTTTTAATTCGTGTAATTAGGCTAAAGATGTCATGTTTAGGCTAGAATTACCATGATTTATTACAATTACTAGGAATAAACTAGAATTGTCATGCTTAGGTAGAATTGCCATTATATAATATCGAATTAGGTAGAACTGCCATGATTTTCGTTTATGGCCTCGTTTATAATCTTGATTGATTTATTTTGATTAATTGTGTAGAAAAGTGATTGGATAATTGTATAGACTTCCCAAATTCTTGAGTGTGTCTTCAAGAGGGAGAAATAAATAATTGTATTCGACAATGGATGTGTCTTGGGAAGTGTGGCTAAGGTGTACTTATATAGGCTTTCCTTTGAGTGAAAATCTGATAAAAAATCGATGGGGGATTTGGATGAACAGTGTTGGTGAACAAAAAAAATGAACAATATCAGATGAATACTACCAACCAACTATTTGACTGGCGGTGAACAGGTTCAGATAACAGTAAAAGTGAACACTATCGGATGAACAATGCAATCGTTGTTTGGCCCTTCCTATTTTATAATTTTGTAATGCAGTCCCTTCTAACCTTTATGTATTCAATTGCTTATAACTTTTTGAGTTCAATTCTAATTTGTGATCTGTAAATTTCCATGAAAACTAGACATTCATAGTTTTGCAACAGTATATGACTTACCAAGAGATTCCTCTTATATTGTCTGCTATGATTTTTTGAAATCATACGTCAATTTTCGAGACCTTTCACCAACTCCGTCTCACCTTTCCTTTCCCGGCCTCCAACGGCACTTCGATCATTATCTTTACTCAATATTCATCTTCATTCCTTCTTTGAGTGTCAAAAATTTAGTGTCTATAGCTTACCCACTACTTTGGAGAGTTTTGTGAGACACTAAAGTTGACAAAGCACTCTTACTTCGCCTTTCTTTCTTCCATCTCAATATCTTCAACTTTGTCCTCCTTCTTTCAGACTTTCTCATCATCTCCCTCTCTTCTTCTATTCCCATGAAATGGTGCACACATTCCAATGCTAATGTGCCTTTCTAAGGATGGATGTACTTGTTCAAGTGCTAATGTCCCATCTAAGGACGAATGTGTCCGTTCAAGGGCTGATATGCTTATCAAGGGCAAATATGCCTATCCAGATGATGTGTCCATCCAAGGTCAAACGTGCCTACCTAAGATAGATTTGCCCATTCAAGGGCTACGGTTCCGTTCCGAGGGTGAACATGCCTATCTAAGGCGAGTGTGTCTATCTAAGGGCAGATGTGCCCATTTAAGGGCTAATATGCCTATCTAAGGGTGAATGTGCCTATTCAAGGGTCAAGAAGCATCCTTATGATGCTTATAATAAAACACTCTTCGGTGCACCTACTTCTTAAGGTTTCTAATACTCGTCAGTGTACCTACTTCTTAGTGTTTGGTAACACTCTTCAATACGCCTACACTAAGGGCTTTAAACACTCTTAAGTGCACCTACTTATTAGGGTTTTCAACACTCTTCAATGTGCCTCTTCTTAGGGCTTGTGCCTATTCTAAGGGCTTAAAACACTTTTAAGTGCACCTACTTCTTAGGGTTTCCTTCTAATGCATGCCCATTGGAAAACTTCTATCATGCACTACTTCACGGTCTTTAGACCTTTTATTCTTCGTGCCTTCGGCTAAGTATTTTTCATTCTTCTCTGATCTCTTCAGACTTTGCATTCGTTGGGTTTCATACTCCTCTTCTAAGCATTCCTTATGCTTCTTCTAGTCTTTGTATTCATTGGGTTTCATGCCTCTCTTTTGAGTACTTTTGCTTCTTGACACATCGGAAAATAGGATTGCCTCCCAAGTATAGGAGTGTTGAAGTAATAACACCCGGTGAGACCGGGGTCGATCCACGAGGAAGGGGATTTTAGCGTTATAAATTATAAGATAAGCAAATGTGATATGGATGGTTCGAAGAAGTGACAAGATAATATCAACAAGTAAAAGTAAGGAACAAGTTAATAAATAAGAATATCTAAAACACAAAAGAAATTAACACAATAATAATGAGAGCTAAGGTTAGGGGGTCCGCCCTTGATATTTCGAATAAGGATAATTAGCCCATTTTAGTTATATGAATTATATTTGTTTCATTGCCAACATTTATACCACTTCTTGTAAATGGGTTCAAGCATCCAATGTGCCAATCACCATATGTCTACAACAAATCAAGGTTCCTAACTAGATTCGTGTCGGTAAGGAAGAACCATACATCATCTATAAAGGATCCAAGCATTTGATATGCCAAGGATTGTCGACAATGGATCAAGACCTCCACTTTACGAGTGGTGTCAAGATTGATTAAGAAATTAAATATAAATCATATTAAATAAACATTATAAGATTAAGATTATTAAGCACATATTAAGGGTTAGAGAATCCTTATTCTCATATCAAGGGTTTCACCCTTTCACCTTAGCAAAGAGAAATTAGAAGAACATTATAATAGAAAGAAAATAAAATGCAAGAAAAAGGAAATTCATTAATAACATAAACACACCAAACACAATACAAGATCCTAGCCAAAGTCAAAATGTTCCAGCCAAGGCCAAGATGCCCTAATGGGTCACAAGGCACCTCTATTTATAGATACATCCAGGGGCAAACTTGTCAAAGTACAAGGGCATAATTGTCAAATATTAGTTGTAAATATCTTTGACAATTGGGATCATTAGGCACCGACTTTGACCATCAATTTTGACATCGAAATGTTGTGAATTTAATCACATGTCTTCATGAAAGTTGTAGATATTTCTCTCAGCTTTCTAGAACATATTGATTTGCACAATTTGGATACATATTTTGAGAGATACGGTCCAAATACTGAGGCCTGGTCAGACTGGGCCGAGACTGTAGATGGGTTCACTTCAAGCCCAATTTTGGTCCACTAAGAGCTCGAATTTGATGATGCCTGTGAAATACAATCTTGTAGACAATTAAATCAGCTTTCCAAAACATTAAGAAATGTATCATTCTGATTTATAAATAGAGAGTTATGCCTATTTTACCGAACCTGTAACAAAACCAAAATTAAGAGAAATTAATTCCAAAGATGCAAATGTTACAAATATGCTTAAGTTGAGGAATTTAATGACACTATTAATGCAATATGATGAACTAAACTCTTATTAAACATGCATATTTAAGTGTCATCACACCCTCAACTAAGCTTGTTTGCTAGTCCCTAGCATTAAAGCGTTATATTGTAAGTGATTTATAGAATGTTACACCCCAAGGTGGTCAATTATTGACTCTCATTGATTATCTAAATAAAACAAAACTCTACAACTGATTTTTTTTTTTTTTAAATGACTCATGTACCCTTCAGTCAAGATATCCACAACCTTCTGTGTGCCCCAGTGACCACATGACTAGCGGGCTTATTAGAAATAAGCCATATCGGTTCAGTATTTGTTAAGGCTAACAACTTAGCTAGGGGGTATTCAGTCATTTTATCCCATTTTTTCTTTTTTTTTCTCTTTTTTTTTTTTTTGGCAAGAATGCATCTTTAACCCATGTAGCGAGCCTTAGGCTAATGACTCCCTGACCAGTTGGCCTTAGGGCATTAGTGTTAAGACACCCCTTCGAGCTTAACGACTCGGGTTGCCGATGCTTTATTTTTGCTTAGAAATTTGTGGATAGTGCAATGTTCGATCCCATTAAGCTTTCTCCTTAATCCATGTAGCGAGCTTTGGGCCAATAGCTCCCAAACCAGTTGGTCTTAGGGTATTAGGTGTTGAGGCACCCTTCGGGCTTAATTGCTCGAATTAAGGAGGCTACGAGACCAAACTTATCCACAATTGCTCTCTTCTTTTTTTTCACTTTTCTTTTTTCTATTTTTTATTTTTACTTTCCCTTCCTTTGTGTTGTTATCCTAAACAAAACAAAAGAACTCAATATTACAACATTTCATTTTTGCCACCCACATTCATGCATCAAGGTCTGTGTGTGTGTGAAGAAAGATTCATAGATACTTGCTTAAAGAGCACATAAGCACACAATTTATTAAATGATAAGGTTGTGAGAGTTCATAGATTTGAATGATTCAAAGTTAAATGAATAAGACCTCCTTGTTATAAAATTCAAAAATCAAGACTAAATAATATCAAATAAGTCTTCAAAAAAGCAAGAATAAAATGACAAATTGGTTAGAATGGGTTTCAAGAGTTCAAACTGGTCCTCCTTACTTTGCCATTCTTGACCCAGAATGCGTCTCAAGAAGATTTGAACTCCTTACACCGGACTCTGAATCTAATTACTAACTCGTTTTTTTTTAAGAAAAAGGAAATTCAAGACACACTTATGTCTACTATCCTTCCCCCCAACCAAATGAAACATTGTCCTCAATGTTTAAATGTAGAGAGATAAAGTATAGGAGACATTACCTGAAGCTTCTGTTATTCAAGAGAGATGACCTGAAAAACTCATAAAATAACATGCTAAAAATAAAATAAAATAAAATAAAGGACAAGAAGAAAAAAATTACAAACGGAGATTCAAATCCAATTTGCACTTTTTGTTTTGCCCTCCTGCCCAATTAATTTGAGTACTAGCTGGGTCAGGTTCATAATCAACTTCTTGTAATTTGTCAAGTAGCTCACCAGCAGAAGTGGCAGAAATAAAGATCTTTCTCGCTAAATGAGGGATAAAATTCTGTTCCACAGCTGCATCAACAAAACTTATCAAAGGATCCAAGAAATTTTTGACATTCAACAAACCTATGGGTTTTTGATGGAGATTCAGTTGGGCCCAAGAGGCAATTTGAAAAATTTATTCAAGAGTGCCAAAGCCACCTGGTAAAGCAATAAAGGCATCTGAAATGATGAGCATATGCGCCATGCATTCATGCATAGAGGAGACCTTTAACTCCTTCCCAACCGTTTTTCCAACAATACTTTCTACAGCCAAAGCTTTAGGAATAACTCCTAAAACTTGAGTACCCCCTACATGTGCAGTTGTTGACACACAACCCATTAACCCGAGGCTACCTCCCCCCATAAACACCAATAAGGAAATGAAAAAACTCATAAATAATATCTAATCTAAAAACAAAAAAAAAAATTCTATCTAAAAATCTAAAATCATAAAAAACAAATTTAATATCTTTCTTTCAGCCAGTAGTCCTACCAAGATATTCGGTACTCTAAGAACCTCTTCACTTTTACCTGGTCGAGATCCAAAGAAATCATACATACCTTTGGATTAGACATTTTGAAGTTCCCTACAGTCTATGAACTCTAACTATGTGTAAAGAAGAGAACAAGAGATGTGATATTTATGGAGTGCAAAAAGGTATGCTAATGATGATATCTATCTATGTAGCTCGATTGTTTGTTGAAAAAGTTGACAATAATGCACAAAAATTCAAAAGATGATGAAATAAGACACATAAGTCAAACAAAAGATACAAATTCAAAAATGACAGCTATGAGGTATTAAAATTCAAAAATGATGGCACGCATGCATATGTACCGGTAGTTGTGACTGTGGCTCACATCTTCCTCTGGTTTTACGTCCAGAAACGGCTTAAACACCTTCTATGAGTTGGGGATATGCTTCCCATCCAGTTTTCTTATAAACTGGCAAACAGGGTCGTTTTGAGTCAGTTTCCTAAGACTATAGCGTTCCTGCTCATCTCGGAATTGTGTCCACAAATTAAAAATTTCACGCTCACACAAAGCCACAAGAATTGCGTCTCAAGCAGGTCGTTTGGAATCATCCAAAGACTCCTTACGCAGTCCATTTCTGATGAAACTGTAGTTCTTACCTCTCGATTGTTAGACAAATATCCCAAGGAGCGGCAACGCTGGTTACAAGTCCATCTTGCACATCTGGGACAAAATTGTAACCTTTTCGCTCTTCGCTTTTTGGCATAAGAGCTTTTTCCCAAACCTGGCATATGGGAAACAAGATTATCTGAAAACTCACAAGAGAATCGAACCTTGGCTTCAATTAACCATCTTAAATCAGCAGGAATACCCTTACTCATCAACAACCTTAGTCTTTCTGCACGAGCTTTATAAATTTTAAGCAAATCATTTTGAGGAAGAGAGGGAAAATATTTGTGCAATTTTGAGAGAATGGTATCCATGTGAAGAAAATGAGAAAGAAGAAAAGAAAATGGATGCAAGGTGAGAAACAGTTTTTAGGGAACTGAAAAACCGACTTTAAATGTCACGGAGTACCGTATCCGCCACTTGACCGGGAAAAATCAATCCTTAAAAAGGATCGATTAAAGCAATGGACTCTTCGTTTTGGGCAAAATTTTTAAAGAATGGTTTTAACCGTTGTTCATTAACTTTAAACACATTACCATTCTTTGGGTTCTCAATTTCAACTGCTCCATGAGGGAAAACATTTTTAACAATAAAAGGCCCAGTCCAACGAGACCGAAGTTTACCAGGAAACAAATGTAATCTTGAATCATACAAAAGAACTTTTTGTTAAGGTTCAAAAGATTTTCTAACAATAGATTTGTCATGAAAAACCTTCATTTTTTCTTTGTAGATTTTAGAATTTTCATATGCCTCATTCCTGATTTCTTCAAGTTCACTCAGTTGGAGTTTACGTAGCTTGCAAGCATCATTCAAATTTGTGTTGAATGTTTTAATGGCCCAATAAGCTGTATGCTCAATTTCCACAGGTAAGTGACAAGGTTTTCCATAAACTAGTCTATAAGGAGACATTCCTAATGATGTTTAAAAGCAGTTCGGTAAGCCAAAGTGAGCATCACTAAGTATTAAAGACCAATCTTTACAATTTGGGTTAACCGTTTTTTCTAAGATCTGTTTTATCTCCCTATTAGCTAATTCAACTTGTCCACTTGTTTGTGGGTGATAAGGTGTAGAAATTTTATGGGTTATTCCATATTTCTTCATTAAGGTTTCAAATCGTTTATTACAAAAATGCGTACCTCCATCACTAATAATGGCTCGAGGAATTCCAAATCTACTCAAGATATTCTGTTTCAAGAATTTGACAACTGTTTTGTGGTCATTGTTTCGACATGGAGTTGCCTCGACCCATTTTGAAACATAGTCTACTGCAACAAGGAAATACACAAAACCAAATGACGGTGGAAAGGGTCCCATAAAATCAATACCCCAACAATCAAAGATTTCAACAACAAGAATGGGATTCAAAGGCATCATGTTTCTTTTTGAAATGGATCACAATTTTTGACAATTTTCACACGTTTTGCAAAATGCATGTGCATCTTTAAATAAGGTGGCCCAATAAAATCCACATTGCAAGATTTTAGCAGCTGTTTTTCTAGATGAAAAATGTCCTCCACATGCATCAGAAAGACAAAAGTTAATGACACTACTTACCTCATTGTCGGGTATGCATCTTCTTATTATTTGATCCAGACAATATTTGAAAAGATACGGATCATCCCAGTAAAAATTTTTCACCTCAGTTAAAAATTTTCTTTTGTCTTGAGCTTTCCAATGAGGTGGCATTTTCCCTATCGCAAGAAAATTTACAATATTAGCAAACCAAGGTACAGTAGCAACGGAAAATAAAAATTCATCAGGAAAAGAATCATTGATAGGTGAAGTTTCAATTAATGTCTCTGTCGTTAGTCTTGAAAGATGATCAGCAACGACATTTTCGGCTCCTTTTTTATCCTTTATTGTGATGTTGAATTCTTGGAGCAATAAGATCCACCGTATCAACCTAGGTTTTGCATCCTATTTAGACATTAAATATCTCACAACTACATGGTCAGTGTAAACAATCGTTGGAGAACCAATTAAATAAGATCAAAATTTGTCCAATACAAATACTACTGCAAGTAGTTCTTTTTCAGTTGTTGTGTAATTCATTTGTGCATCATTTAAAGTCCTATTTGTATAGTATATCACATAAGGCTTACCTACTTTTTCTTTGTTCTAAGACAGCACCAACGGCATAGTCACTTGCATCACACATCAATTCAAAAGGCAAGGACCAATCAGGAAATTGCATAATTAGAGCAGTTGTTAAAAGTCCAATTAGTGTATCAAAGGCATTTTGACATTCTTGAGTCCATTCAAAGGAAGTATCTTTTATTAAGAGGTTACAAAGAGGTTAGATATAGCACTGAAATTTCTTATGAACCTCCTTTAAAATCCAGCTTGCCCTAAGAATGAACGAACCTTTTTAACTGTTTTTGGTGGAGGCAAATGGGAAATTAATTCCACTTTTGCTTTATCCACTTTAATTCCCTTAGAAGACACCACATGACCTAAGACAGTTCCCGAAGTGACCATATAATGACATTTTTCTCAATTCAAAATAAGACCTTTTTCTACACACCTTTTTTGAACTTTTTCTAAGTTTTCAAGACAATTATCAAAAGAGTTTCCAAAGACAGTTAAATCATCCATGAAAACTTCTAAACAATCCTCAACCATGTCACTGAAAATGCTTAACATGCATCTTTGAAAAGTGGCTGGGGCATTACAAAGTCCAAAAGGCATTCTACTAAATGCAAAAGTGCCAAAGGGGCACGTGAATGTGGTCTTTTCTTGGTCTTCAAGTGCAATGGGGATTTGATAGTAGCCTGAGTATCCATCAAGAAAACAGTAGTAGGGGTTTCCTGCTACTCTTTCAAGAATTTGGTCAAGGAAGGGTAAGGGAAAATGGTCTTTTCTAGTGACAGCATTTAATTTTCTATAATCAATACACATCCTCCAACTAGATGAGACACGAGTTGGCAATAATTCACCCTTTTCATTTTTAACCACTGTGATGCCAGATTTTTTAGGTACTACTCGTGTAGGGCTTACCCACTTACTATCAGAAATAGGATAGATAATTCCCACATCAAGTAGTTTGAGAACTTCAGCCCTAATGACCTCTTTCATGTGTGGATTTAATATCCTTTGAGGTTGTTGAGATGTTTTGGCATTTTCCTCTAAATGTATTCTATGTGTGCAAATTAAAGGGTTAATGCCTTTTATATCTTTTAAAGTCCACCCAATTGTATTTTTATGCCTTTGAAGCACTTCTATCAACTTACCTTGTTACTCGCATGTGAGGGATGAAGAAATTACCACCGGATATGTCTGATTCTCCCCAAGATATGCATATTTCAGCCCTTCAGGTAAGGGCTTCAATTCTAACTTGGGAGCTTCCTCTTCCTTGCTTTCATTCATTTGCCCATTCTCTTCAAATTTGATTTTGGACTTTTTCCATCACCTGTGCACAATCCAATAAGAGCATATATCAGAAAGATCAGTACTCTAGTTCCTGCTTGATTCTAATGAATTCATAGAGAAGTTCCAAAGGGTCAGAAGAACTCCCTTTTTTGGATGTGATCTTCCACAATAGATTCAATTACATTGGCTTCATCAACTTCATCTTCTTCTTCATTTGGTTGTGTGCACATATTAAAAACATTAAGTTCTAATGTCATGTTCCCAAATGATAGCTTCATGACTCCATTCCTGCAATTCATCAAAGCATTAGAAGTAGCTAGAAATGGACGCCCTAAAATAACAGGAATTGAATTGCTTACTTCCACTAGTTGTGTGTCTAAGACGATAAAATCCACCGGGTAAATGAATTTATCGACTTGAACTAACACATCTTCTACTATTCCTCTTGGTACTTTAATTGATCTATCAGCAAGCAAAAGAGTGACAGAAGTTGGTTTTAACTCACCTAGATTGAGTTTTTGAAAAACTGAGTATGGAAGCAAATTCACACTAGCACCAAGATCAAGTAAAGCTTGTTCAATTTTATGGTCTCCAAAAACACATGAAATTGTAGGACAACCTGGATCCTTATATTTCACTGTATTATTGTTTTGAAGAATATCACTTACTTGCTCGGCTAGAAAGGCCTTCTTTTTCACATTCAGTTTTCTTTTCACAGTGCACAAGTCTTTCAAAAATTTTGCATAAGAAGGTACCTGTTTGATCACATCAAGCAAGGGAATGTTGACCTTTACCTGTTTGAAAATTCAAAGATTTCAGAATTGTGAGTTGGCTTCTTTTGTGTGGCTAATGCTTGAGGAAATGGAGGCACAGATGAGGATTTGGTTTCTTCTTCGCTAGGTGTTGGGTTGGCAGCCTCTTCCTGTCCTTTAGAGATCGATTCTTCTTCTTTCCCACAAGGATTAGGAATGTGTTTTTCAACAACCTTACCATTGCGAAGGGTCATGACTAACTTGGCTTGGTCAAAATAATGGTTATTTGAATTCCCTGCATTTGAGTTAGATTGATCTTTGGGGTTTTGCAATGTTTGAGAAGGAAATTTTTCTTTCTCTTGGATGCTACATGTAGATGCAAATTTTGCAAGAGCTTCTGACAAATTTGCTAGTGTTTGAGTAGTTTGACTATTGAAAGTCTCTTGCTTTGTAATGAATGAATGCAATGTTCCTTCCAAGTCATTCCTAGGAGGAGGAGCATATGCATGATCATGAGAATTTTGAAAATTTTGTCGTGTTTGAAAAGGGACTTGTGAAGATTGTGCATGATTATCATTTTTCCAGCTAAAATTTGGATGATTTCTCCAACCAGGATTGTAGGTTTGTGAATATGGATTGGGATTTGGCCTTTTGAAAGTGTTCAAGGCGTTGGCTTCTTCATGGAGACATTCCCTAAAGGCAGGCAAAGTTGGACAATTATCAGTAGAATGGTCAT
>SNVD02009502.1:0-37503 GCA_013180625.2 Boswellia sacra | reverse complement strand
AGGTTTAATTCAATGGAAGCATTACGATGAGAAAGATAGGTTGATCTAAGCAATAATCACACAAGCTCGGATTATTTAACCTAGGTTGTATTTTCCAATTGCAATCTCTGATCACAATTTTGCTATAGTGATTGGAAATTCAAGACAATTACGGATCAAGATTTCTAGTCCAGCAATAGACGACATCCAAATTATATTCAATTGGCCACCCAAATATAATCAGCAAGCAATCATAAGTATTAAATATGGGAGAATACAAGCAACTTCAATTAGAGAATTGGATAACAATATCTTGCACAATCAACTCACAAAAACCATATCAAGGGCTTTGAAATCACCCTCAACCAATTCAGATTTAGTTACGCATATTCAGACATAATAAAAATACAATACAATATGGAGATATTCCAAAAAATGAAAGTGAAAGGGAAAACTTAGCAAATTTGATGAAAATCTCTTAAGATTGTAGTTCTTTCTCTTTCCAAGCCTTCTTTCTCCTTCAAGAACTCCAAGAGATGAGAGAAATCCAGAGCTGAAGCCTCTCACACGTTCTCCCCTCTTCAAGTTATTCAAATAAAACCCTAAAATGTGTTTATATACCCTGCTATAGTAACCTACTACTGTGTCCCGTATTATATATGCTACAGTGATTTGTGGAATTACATTTCTACACTTCTCACACTGTTTTGATTATAACTTTCGGTACACTGAATGGATTTATGAATCATAAATTTCTTTAGAAAATAGACTTCGAGAGCTTTCCAACGGTATATAACATGTTATCCGGTTCATTGTATATCAATGCAATTAAATCCGAGAAGATGGTTGACTAGCAGAGGTGAAAATGAAGGGTTTTACTCCATTTTTGTGCAAGTTGCTCCAAAACTCCTAAAAACATCAAAACCACACAAAAACATAAAAATACCAAGGAATATAGCAAAGAAACATGGACGAATTGATATAAAAGTAATACATAAATAGACACCTATCAAAGTCCCCCACACTTAGACTTTGCTAGTCCTCGAGCAACTAAAATGATACGAAACAAAACTAAACCGAAACAGAATCAAAGAAAAATTAAAACACACAAATGCTTCAACTTGCAAATAGGCCTCAAAGATTGTACTTAATTATACCCTAAGGAAAACTTCAAAATAATGCACTTGATCAAGAATTTTATCTCAAAGATTAGTTTCGCTTCACTTCAATTCCTCAAGTGTGTGTGTGTAGAGTCATTCTCACCTAATCACTTGTAACCCGGATAAGTTTATGCATAAAAATGAATCATATTTAATAGTGAAGATGTGCACATAAATGAACTCCATAAGCCTGCTTTTCAAGTCACTCTCCACTAATGTAGACAAGCACAACACTAAGGATTAAGTAGGGCTTTATTAAGCTTGTAACGTTTGGCTTGGGTGAAGGTATGATAACGGATAATAATTTGGCTCAAATCACCCACAAACACATAAATCATTCAAGACTATGTAGAGCTCAACCCTATAACACAACTTTATTTCAATTCACCAGGTTACTCCCCCAAACTTATTTAGAACACTCAATTTTTTTTGTAGAAAACAAAAGAAAATTACACCCCACACTTTGTTGTTTCATTCTTTTTAAGAACACTTTAGGTTATAGATCTCTTTTTATTCTTCTTTTTTTTTCTCTTTTTTCTTTTTTTCTCTTTTTTTCTTTTTTTTTATTACACTTCCCCTCCCCCACACTTGAACAACACATTATCCTCAATGTGTAAGTACGTGGACGATAAGTACAGATTGGTCTTTTTTTTTTTACAAACACAATATGACTCACTTGCATTGCTCATGACACAACCCAACCTCCTCTAACTTTCCAAAACCCGAACATAACTGAAAATGTGATCGTGAATAATCTACATGCTTATAGGTAAGGGATCAACTGTTTAGAAAAAAAAATTTTATTTGAGGTTAGGAAATCTTTTAGTGAGTTAACAAGGAAAAAGGCTTACAGAGGCTCAAAGGGGTAACTAGGGATCAATTTTAGTCAATGATGGCTATTAAGGCTCAAACGGTCCAAAGATGGCCTAAATCATTTCCCTAATATTGCACAATCTAGGATTTCGCCTCGAGTGACCATCAAATAAGTTCTAGAATTCATTGAAATCTGAAGAAACATTTAAATTACATAAACTTTCTCTAAGTAAACAAATAACTCAGTGATAATAGCTCAATGCTCAATGTTGTGCAAGGAATCAAAGGCAAAGCGAAAACTAATAAACATTTCAAGCACACAGATCCATGCATCATTTATCATTTTCCAAGAGTTATTCTTAATTCATCATTATCTTATCATCGACCCACAAAATGCAAGAAAAGAGGTACGTGACGTTGTTACACCTGAGTCAAGATTGTATATTTCAACAATCCTTAGGATCAGTAGCCCGCAGACTTAAGGTTTCCAGCTTATATACCTTTATTAAAAAGAACAAAACAAGAAACAAGACACTTCAAACAACATGAAATAAACAAACTACAGATTTATTTCGAGAGAATGCGTTTCAAGGGTTAAAGGAACCCCATATTCTACCATTATCAGGTTTTCCCACAATTTTTTTTAAATAGAAACTGATAAAGACGAAAACACATAACAACTTTAAATTACGTAAAACTAAACTTACTCATAAAATAACGAAGTCCAATAATCAGAAAACAAAAATAAGTTAGTT
Source organism: Boswellia sacra (assembly GCA_013180625.2). NCBI lineage: Eukaryota > Viridiplantae > Streptophyta > Magnoliopsida > Sapindales > Burseraceae > Boswellia > Boswellia sacra. The sequence continues at coordinate 34,796 of SNVD02009502.1, read as the reverse complement.
AGAATGGATCTAAAAAGTTTAGAAGTTAGCCTCCTTATTCAGCCATTATGGATTAAAGAGATCCAGAATGTGTTTCAAGAGGAGTTAAACTTTTTAAGACACCACTCTAAAAGGCAAGATTAAAAAATATTACCTGGAACGAAAGAAATAACCTGAAAAAGCTCAAAAGAAATAACATGAAAAATCTCAAATAAACACAATAACAAGAAAGCAAACAAAAGTGAAGCAAACCAATAGATAAAGATTACAGACTTAGCGTTAAATCTAGTTTACGCCTTTTATTGCCTTCCGCAAACCAATCTATCCGAGCTATTATTGGATCACGCGAATAGACGAATACTTGTAATTTGTCAATTAACTCCTCTGCAGTTGAAGCTGTAACCATGATTTGCCTCGCCGACTGTGAGATGAAGTTTTTTTCTACTGCTTGATCAAGAAAAGACAACAAACTATCAAAAAAATTATTGACATTTAACAAACCAATGGGTTTCCGATGGATGTTTAGCTATGCCCAAGAGGTGATTTGAAATATCTCCTTTAATGTACCATAACCACCGGGCAAAGCTATAAATGCATCAGATTTAATGACCATATGTGCAATACGCTCATGCATGCTAGAGACCTGTAACTCTTCCCCCATTGTGTGCCTATGATATCTCGCACAGCTAATGGTTTAGGAATAATACCGAGAACTTTACTTCCTCCCAAGGATGCAGCTGTCGACACACACCCCATTAACCCAAGACTACCCCCTCCATAAATCAAATGAATACCCCTCGCAGATAATGTCCTACCAAGATCAAGAGCTGCTGTTGTAAATTCTCCATCTTACCAAATTGCGATCCACAAAATACGCATATATTTTGGAATCGCCGAATTGGTGTTTTCTCCATTTCTACAAGTGCTCTAACCTTGTGTAAGACAATGATGTACGTTAGGTAATATGCTTTTCAAGTGCAAGATAGGTTATAATAATGACATTTGAAAATATGGAGAATGGATATATACACACGTAAAACTCTCAAATTTGACACATGGGGACATAATTTCTGTGGGGGTTGCTCGATGCAGATTTATCGCCCCAAGATTTGAAAAAAATTAGATATGCTTTTGGCAAGGTTTGACAGAACCTATACACTTGTCTCCCATGTGAAACATAAAAAATGGAGATATACTTTCGACGGAGGTTGACAAAACCTCTACACTTGTCTCCCACGTGAAGCATTAAAAATGGAGATACACTTTCGACGGAGGTTGATAAAACCTCCACACTTGTCTCCCACGTGTACTTATGCCATAGGGTAGTCATATGGTTTGTCAAAAAGAAAACTTGAAATTAAAACAAACAAAATCAACAAACAACAACAACACAAAAACAACATGGATAATCAGATCAAATGAAATAAGAAAAAAATTCGACAATAACAACACAAATTAAAATATACAAGTAGTTGTGATTGTGGCTCACATCTTCCTCTGGTTTTACGTCCAGTAACGGCTGAAACGCCTTCTATGAGTCGGGGATTGCTTCCCATCCAGTTTTCTTATAAACTGGCAAACAGGGTCATTTTTAGTCAGATTCCCTAGACTATAACACTGCAATTCATCACGAAATTGTGTCCATAGATTAAGCAATTCACGCTGAACAAGTCCACAAGAATGTGACTCAAGAGTTAATAAAACATTATCCATCGACTCATTACTCAGACCATTCTTAACAAATGACAGTTTATCTTCTCTATTTCTGGACACAAAACCTAATGAACGACAAGTCTGATTACAATTCCATCTAGCACATTTATAACATACTTGTAACCTCTTCACTCTTCGCCTCTTGGCGTAGTAGCTCTTTCTTAGACCAGGCATGTATTTTACTAGATTAATATCAGGCTCACCGGACAATCTTACCTTAGCTTCGATAAGCCATCGGATATCCGCAGGCACATTTAGGAGCATCAACGCCTAAAGTCTAGTCATCCGTACTTTATAAATTTTAAACATAGTATTTTGAGGAAGTGAAGGAAAATATTTACGAAGGTTCGACAGAAAGATATCGGCATCCATTGAAGAGAAGAAAAGGAGAGATATTACCGATAATGCGATTGAGTTTGTTCTTCTCCAAGATATGCAAGTTTCAAACCTTCGGGCAATGGTTTCAGCTCCCCTTTGGATGTTTCCTCAAGCTGTTGCAAAAATGAATTCGAAGTATGAAATAATCAAATTAAACAAAAGGAAGGAAAAGAAAAGAGCAGAAACGAAACTAAAGACACATAAAAGAGATAACAACACAATAACAAACAAAAGTCAAAAACAAGTAAAAACAAAAAAAAACAAATAAGACAGATGTCAAAGAGAGTAAAACCTGATCAATTTTATGGCCTACGAATGGAATCTCCTCGAGACAAAAAAATTGATCATTACTACCTTATTTTATTTTTCTTTTCTTTTTTATTTATTTTTCAAAAACATTGGGTTGCCTCCCAATAAGCGCTTGGTTTAACGTCCTCAGCCCGATGTTGGCTCCATCATGGGAGGGTCCAATCTCCGTTGTGCTTCTCTAGTGGGCTTGGATCCTTCTTCTAACAAGATACGGTCCATGCATATGGCTGGGCCTTGGATGTCAGCAATCATCCACCCAATAGCTATTTTGTGATCTCTAAGTACTTGGACGCGTTTCTCTTCTTGTAGTGGTGCAAGGCCCATTTCTATTGTAACTGGCAAAGGATCTTTGTCACCCAAGAACACATGCTTCAAATAATCTAGAAGTGGCTTAAGCTCCAAGGTATTGGCTTTCATCATAGAAGGAAGAAGTTCCTCATTAGATAAAAGCAATTCAATGTACGAAACATCATACTTATTTGTGGTTATAGCTATAGTCTCATCTAAGCATGCTATAGCTTCCTCCATTTCTTTGGACACTTGTATCAACCTTCTTGGTTCTTTGAAAATTTCTATCCCTATGTGCTCACTAATAGCCATTTCCAATCCATCCTTATGAGTTAACTCAAAACATTATTGTGCTAAAGAATCAATAACATCCACTGCAAAAACAGAATGCAAGTCACTAGGGTACCTCATTGCCTCAAAAATATTGAAACAGATCACCTCGCCATCAAACTCCATGGTGAGAGTGCCATCATGAACATCAATCTTGGTTTGGGCAGTCTTAAAAAATGGTCTCCCTAAAAGAATCAGTGTTGGATTAGGAGATGTCTCATCCTTCATTTCAAGAACATAGAAGTCTGCTGGAAAAACCAATTGATTCACCTGCACTAGCACATCTTCCACAACTCCCTTGGGATATGCATTAGAATGATCAGCAATTTGAATGGTAATACCAGTTTCCGCAAGGGGTCCAAGATTCAAAGAAGCATAAATACAATATGGCATGACATTAATAGATGCTCCTAAATCTAACATAGCTCTTTCAAACTTGGTATTACCAATGGTGCATGGAATGGTAAACGTACCTGGATCTTTGCACTTTGGAGGAATTTTTCTTTGTAGTATAGCTGAAACATTTTTTCCCATACTTACTTTCTCATTTCCTTTTAACTTTCTCTTATTGGTGCATAACTCCTTGAGAAATTTTGCATAACGAGGTACTTGCTTGATAGCATCCAGAAGTGGTATATTTACCTCGATCTTGCAAAAAGTTTCCAGGATTTCCTGTTCTTGTTTCTCCTCCTTTGATTTTGCAAATCTGCTAGGAAAAGGGTGGGGAGTAACATATAAAGGAATATGAGTTTTAGGATTTACCTTAGAAGATGATTTTTTATTCATGGTGGAAGTGGTGTTATCCTCTTCATCAGTTTGTGATTTCTTTGGCAGATTTTGGATACTTGCCCCAGTTTCCATTTGCTCTCCACTTCGAATTTGCTCTCCACTTTGCAAAGTTATCGCACAAGCATTCTCTCTTAGATTGATCACTGTTTGAGAAGATAATTTTTCTGAGCATTGGCCCTCGAATTTGCTCATGCTAGTAGCCAATTGTCCTATTTGATTTGCGAGGTTTTGGATACTTGCCCCAGTTTCCTACTGGAATTGCATTGTGTTAGTGGTAAGTGCATTAACAATATCTTGGAGTGACATACCTGAGTTTTCTGGAGTTGGTTGTGGTGATGGTTGTGGCATTGGTGGTGGTTGCATTTGAAATGGTTGCTGCACTCTAGGTTGATTAAAACCTTGTGGCCAATTTGGTATGCCATTTAGGGCGATTGGTTGATGATTCCCGTAACTAAAATTGGGGTGATCTATCTATCCGGCATTATAAGTATTAGAGAAGGGATCATACCATTGCCTTGATTGTCCTGAAAATCCACCCATGGCATTGGCTTGTTACATATCTTCTTCTTGTAAAGTTGGATACATGTCCATTGGATGCTCCATGGTAGAATATACCCCACATGCATAAGATTTCTGCATATGTCCTACAGCCATGTTTTCCACAAGAGAGGTTAGCTCAGAAAGTTGTTGTTCAATATTCGGAGTGCTTACCTCATTTACTCTCCATGGTAGTTGTGGCTCAAATCCGATACTGAATTGTTAGAAGTTTACTGCCATGTCGCCTAAACACAAACAATTAGAAAAGAAAAATAAAACAAAATATGAATCAACAATGAAAACAAAATAACAAATTGATTAGAAAATCAGTCCCCGGCAACGGCGCCAAAAACTTGATGCATTCGAAACTAGCAAGTATACTAGTCGCACAAGTAATAAAGTGATAAGTAGATATCGTTCCCACGAGGATTGATTCTAATTGAATTTGTTATTCAAAAGCAACAACAGAATAAATAGGGGGGGTTTTGTTGATGGATTAACTAAATGAAATATTAATGTAAACACACAATAACACAACACAAAGTAAAAGAGAGTGAAAAATCAATGAGAGACACTTGGTTAAGGGTTCTTTCTCTGCCATAAGATATGAATTTGTGAATTAACACAGAATTGTCATCCAATTACAGCATTGAAGTTATCAACCATAGATAACAACAAGCTCTATTACCCCAATCTTTCCTTACTTTATTGTTAAATAAAACAAGTTCTTTATTTAATCTCTATCCATTAAACAACCTAGAATAAGCTCTCTGAGTTTAATTCAATGGAAGCATTACGAAAAGAAAGACAGATTGATCTAAGCAATAATCACACAGGTTCGGATTAATTAACCTAGGTTGTATTTTCCAATTGCAATCTCTGATCACAATTTTGCTACTAATGATTAGAAATTCAAGACAATTACGGATCAAGATTTCTAGTATAGCAATAAATCACAACCAGATTATATTCAGTTGGCCACTCAAATACACTCAGCAAGCAATCATAAGCATTAAATATAGGAGAATACAAGCAACTTCAATTAGAGAATTGGATAACAATATCTTGCACAATCAACTCACAAAAACCATATCAAGGGCTTTGAAATCACCCTCAATCAATTCAGATTTAGTTACACATATTCAGACACAATAAAAATACAATACAATATGGAGATATTCCAAAAAATGAAAGTGAAAGGGAAAACTTAGCAAATTTGATGAAAATCACTTAAGATTGTAGTTCTTCCTCTTTCCAAGCCTTCTTTCTCCTTCAAGAACTCCAGGAGATGAGAGAAATCCAGAGCTGAAGCCTCCCACACGTTCTCCCCTCTTCAAGTTATTCAAATAAAACACTAAAATGTGTTTATATACCCTGCTACAGTAACCTGCTACAGTGTCCCGTATTATACATGCTACAGCGATTTGTGGAATTACATTTCTACACTTCTCACACTGTTTTGATTATAACTTTCGGTACACTGAATGGATTTATGAACAGTAAATTTCTCTAGAAAATAGACTTCGAGAGCTTTCCAACGGTATATAACATGTTATCCGGTTCATTGTATATCAATACAATTAAATCCGAGAAGATGATTGACTAGCAGAGGTGAAAATGAAGGGTTTTACTTCACTTTGGTGCAAGTTCCTCCAAAACTCCTACAAACATCAAAACCACACAAAAACATAAAAATACTAAGGATTATAGCAAAGAAACATAGATGAATTGATATGAAAATGATACATAAATAGACACCTATCAGCATATCATACACAACGTTTCTTTTCATTTAATTAATAATTTCTTGTCACACAAGCCACGCAAATAGTTTTGAAATAGTAAAGGTTGCGCTCCTACACAGGGGACCTTGCACATCTATGCAATGTCTCTAGTTCGGTGCCATTTTCAACCATAATATCGCGCTTCTGTGCCACAGGAGCTATGCGACAGTGCCAGGTTTCGGTCTAGAACTTTTAAGTCGGAAAAGGTTGTATGCCTATGCAACTACACTTGCTCTCCTGCACCATCTTTCTACCCAATATGCCTCCTATGACATTCAAAAATTTGTAAGTGTGCTTAAATTTTATTTGCTCTATAATGTGTGTGTATTAGTAATGTTATTAAGCATGTGCATGTATGGAAGTGGCATGATAATCAATAAAGGTGAAAGGCCCTCATAGGAGGACTTGGAAATTTGGGGGACTACACTGAAATTTTGTCTATGAGCATAGGTATAAAGGGAGGGATTGAGAGAATTCTAGACTATTTTCAATTAGTTTCTTGCTTTCCACACCCAGCTCTAATTTTCTCTCTCCAAATCACCAAGAATTGAAGAAGGAAGAAGGAGTTAGGAAAGAAAGAGGTACAATTCACCTTCGTCTTTGAATCCTTGTTTTAGTACTCATATTTTTTTGAGTGAATTGTAAGAGTATTATGTTGTTTATGGCACTTTTAAATGATGTGTGCTCTAAAACTTATTAGAAAACAAAATTTGTGATGAATTATGAAAGATCTAAGAAGATTGGAGGATGATAGGAAGTTAGAAATTATGTTAAGTTTAAAATCTTGCAAGGTTCTATGCTGAGCAGTCTTGAGTTCTAAAATTCTTAGAAATTCTAAGGTCACCTGTTGGTTCTAAAATTTTTACAGATGAAACTAGACATGTCTACAATTATGTAGAATTTTGAATCATCTAAAAATTCAAAGTGTGTGATTTATGATAGATTTTTGAAAATTTTGAAACGGAATTGGAATTCGCTTATTTTTAAACTGTGTATGGGAAAAAATTTTGATTTAAGTGACTTATCGTTCATAGAAACTCATGATTTTTGGTGTGTGAGGCCTTGAATATGTTTTCTTTTAAACAAGAAATTTTCATGGTTTTTGGATCTTTGTAGGATTTGTTATGATTTTTCAAATTTGAGTTTGAAAAATTGAGACTTTCAACTTTCAGAACAAAGCAAACAAAATAAATTGCTTTTCACTAACCTACATTCATTAAAAGTTATGATTTTTGGTGGAATCATTTTTAAATTGTCTTTTATTAGATGGTAAATATTTGTAGAGATTCGACTATTGTTAAGATTTATATAAATTTTCAAATCTAGAGTGCTTAGTTGGAGAGGCCATTAGGCAAGAATTAAGAGATTTCAAAGGGCATATACTCCCATATTGTTCTAATAATTTGTATGGGATATGTTATATATGCTTATATGTGATCTATAAATTTATGCAAATTTTGGAATATAACTTCCTCAAAGTCATCCAATTGAATGTGTGTAAAGTTGAGTTAGTAAGAGGAATTGTATTACGCTGTTAAACAATAATCCTTAAAGGAAATTGTTATGGTTTCTAGGTGAAATTAAGGATTCTACAGCGAAAATTTAATCAGGTAAGTAAGCTAAACTTGTTCTTATGTGGTATTTGTGCAATCTGATTTTGTTAAATGCTTGTGTTATGGGATTTGAATGTGAACTCATGAATTGAATGTGAGGTGTTGTGATGAATGAGAAGCTTAACTTAGAGCTTCATTTATGAGATTGAAACATGAATTTGATATATGAAAGCATCAATTGAAATGTGAAACGTTATAAAAGTGAATATCATGCCAAAAACCTTAGGACATTAAATGCTCATTGTATGATTATTGCATGGGGGGTGTCTCTTAAAATTGTGTGGGGGTCATCTCTTCAAGGTTATAGAAACCACGAAGTGCCATATACAATATGTGACTGATTGAATGAGGGGAGGTCAAAACCATGTGTTTCCTTGCGTAGGATTTGGTAGCATGGACCTGGTATCACCTGGATTGCTAGACTAGCCTCGAACCTGTGATAAAATGTGATATATGTGTCTCTAGGGTTATATGGAAATGAAATATGAGCATATGTGTTTGTGTGATGAAAATGGCATGGAAAAGGCATATATGAAATGAATTAAGTGCATGTGTATGTGCAAGTAATGCGAATGGCCTGAGAAAGGCATCTATGAAATGAAATTAGTAAGGGTGTGAATGTGCAAGTGATGAAAATGAGCTAAGCATGATAGGCCAAAACAGAGAACTGGCGTAGGTGCACAAGTAAGATTGCGTATGAGCACCACCATAACAGACCATTTTGGACAGATGATAGGTGCAAGCGCGCAGCTCATTTGGCACAAGAGCGCTACTCTGAAATCCTGAAAACATCCTGAACCAGAGACTTTGCGTCACTGCACAAGTTCTATTGCACAGAAGCGTGACTTTTGAAACATAATGAACATTGCTTTCTGACTTCTGTAACAAGTAATTTATTACTTCTAAGACAAGTAATGAATAGTAGCTACACTTGTATTTGAATTTTTGTCCATTAACCATTGTTATTGCTTTCACTTAGCTTACTTACTAAGTGATTACTTATTAGTTTATTGTATACCATAGGTGACTGATAGTGTGATGATTGATAGAGGGTTTCGGCATAATGACGGAGTCTCCTTGGCAACTATAGACCATCGCAACATCATTTTTGTATCATTCTTTGTTTGTGTATTTTTTAATATTGTTTATTTAATGATATACTGTGGTTGTGGATTAGAACTCTGGTTTTCTAAAGTAAAAATTCATGTTTTGTTATAAAACATGGAGTTCATTGTTTGGAATGACTATTTGTAATTGTACTGTAAATCTATAGAAATCTGGGTGTGACACCTCCACTGGCTAATTTTTTCCTATTTATACACCAATACACATATCAAACATATCCTTATCACATATCAAACATAACCTTAAGGACCTACATCAATTATATCACAAATTGAGGCTAGTCTGATAATCCGGGTTATACCAGGCCCATGCTACTGAATCCTTTGAAAGGAAACACATGGTCCAGACCTCCCCTCATTCAATCAATCACTATGGTCTGCATGTGGCACTTTGCATTGTGTGTGGCACTTTACAGTTTTCATAACTCTTAAGAGGTGGCCTCCATGCTATTAATCAAAACGGTCTACAAGTGGCACTTTGTATTTTGTGTGACACTATGTAGTTTCTATAACCCTCAAGAGATGGCTCCCACACAATCTCAATAGGTGGTCTCTGTACAATCAATCCCTCAATCAGAGTTTGGTCCCCAAGGCATAGGCATGAACCATCACTTCCATAGTATCTCACATATCAATTGCTATGCACAAGTCTCATGCCATCACATGTCAATTCCATATGCATAATTTCATAGTATCACATATCAAATTCATAGGCACAACTTCAAGCCATCACATATCAAATTCGTAGGCACAATTTCATGTCATCACATATCAAATTCATATGCGCAATTTTATGCCATCACAATCAAGCTTTTAATCATAACAATAGTTTCAAATTCACATAATCATATGGAAAACACACATCCGTAAATGATAACATATCAATTGTGTCCTCAGTCAGGAGTCTAGTTTACTTACCTGAATAAGCTTCACTTCAAGATCTTTATTTCAACCTAGAAATCATCAAAATTTCCTTAACGATCATCAAATACAATAACAAAATGACTCATTCACTAACTCAACACTGTACACATTTGCTTGGATGATTTGTAGAAAGATGATGCTTGTACCAATTCTTACAAAAATTTGCAGAGATCATGTAAACACATAGAATACCTTAGGCAAATTATCAGATCAAGATGAGGTCATATACCCCTTGAGATTACTTAGTTTTGCACAACTTCAAATTCTGTCCACTAGCTTTTCAACTGAGTAGGACAATTTTGAAAATTTATAAAAGTGCTGACAGTAATCAAATCATTACAAAAATTTTCAGTCTAGTAAAAGACATATATCATAATCATCACTCCAAAAATCACAATGTTTTGTTGAGTCTAGTTCTGTCAAAAGCAATTTATTTTGCTTACTTGGTTCTGGAACTTGAAAATTTTAGATTTATAAACACAATTTTGAAAAATCATAACAATTTCTACAAAGCTTCAAAAACCATGAAACTTTTTAATTTGTAAGAAACATGTTCAAGATTTTACATACCAAAAATCATGGGTTTTCATGAAGGAGAAGTCCGTCATCTGAAATTCATCCCCCATGCTCTATTTTGAAACAAGAGATTTCCAAATCGTTTCAGAAAGGTTCAAAAATTCAGCAAAAATTGCATATACTAAATTTTCAGGTGAATCAAAATTTTAAATGATCCTAAACATGTCTAGTTTAATATATAAAAATTTTAGAATTATAGAGAAACCCTAGAATTTCTAGGAATTTTTGGATTACATACTGCTAAGAGATCCTACAAAGTTTTGGATTCAAGCATCAACTATGGCTTCCTAACATCATCCAAACCATTTGAATCTTTCATGACTTATAACAAATCAATAGTTCCAACAAATTTCAGAGCACACATGACACAAAAGTGTCATATAAAACTTCTTAACACAAGAATTCATGACAAATATACATGTATCAAGACTAGAACTTGGAGAAGGAGATGAATTCTACCTCTCTTCTTCTAGCTTCTTCTCCTTCTTCTCCTCCAATTCCTTGCAATAGAAAGGGGCTGGGAGTGTTAGAGAAAAGGGAAGAAATGAATTCTCTAGAGACTTTAAACCCCCACTCCTTATATATATAACATAAGCACATATATTAAATTAGGGCCTACAATTGTAAAGTCTTTTAAATATGCCTTTCAATATTTATTCTTTTATCATGACACTTATATGCACACACACATAAGCCATATATATATGCACTATAACAATTAAGTTATGACCACTTACAAATTTGAGGTTTGGGATGTTACATTAAGAAATTTATGTTTATATCATATTAAATAGTCCTCAGAGCAAAAGAGTTTATCAGATGCAAGAATTTTACTAATTACAATCAAATTAAATAATGAACTAACCCTTGGAGCATCTCCATGGCAAAATTCACAAGAAACTTGTCACCCACCTTCGGAGTTCTTTTCCGCATAAACAAAGCAAAGCTGCAAAATCAAGGATTTGAGAAATCGTGTCAATAAAAGATTTTCCTTATGGCTAAAACATGAAATGCAGCCTCACAAGCAATATTATATAAGGTTTACTTTAGGAGAATTATATGTAGAAGTAGAGTGTTTGTGGTTAATCAGTGTCAGGTTTGGAAACTTTTCAGCAGAAATCTTTTCACAGGTTTGAAATTTTCAGAGTCATGATAATTTAGTTAGTCCTTGTTCCCATAAAGAGTTAAAGCTATCGAATTCATAAAAGGGAGTAATAATGTTTCAACAATTTTAAATTCTTAACGCAGGGTATTCGGCATTCTCGAGAAGTCTCTAGCATTATGAAGTGATCCTATAATTACGTTTATAGCTCCCATTATTAGATGATTTTCTATATTCATCTTTGAAAGATTCTGCTGCTTCTTCAAATGCACATGTCACGTTCTCTGAACCATTTGCAGGGGCAAAAAGCCATAGCTGAGAAGAAATTTAGAGTCACGTTAAAGCAACACACTTAAATTTCATTATATTAGAGTAAGAGGTTCCAACATTAAGGTCTAATCTGTTTCATTGAATTCTGAAAAATCACTTCAGCGTTATTTGTAGTAAGAGTAACAGCCAGAGGATGCTTGACACTAGAAACGAAGTCAGCAATTGCCAATCTTGTGAATTAACCATCTAAAAGAAATGAAGAATGAAAGGCCAAGTAGATGTTATGTGAATCATAAAATTGAAAATTTTGAAACACTCAGATTGTGAAACTAACCAAAGACAGAAAAATTCCGGGACACGGTTTGAAGTAAGATCAAAGCAGGACGTTTGATTTGTGGGTTGATGTAGAATAACTCTGCAACATCGGCTCTAGCAGTTTGATAGAAGTTAATATCCTTCACCAGTTTCGAGGCAGCTGCTAGTTCTTTACTTTCCGTACCCTGTCAGTTATGTGAAAAATATAATTGAAAGACCAGATAATCAAACAGCAAACAAGAGTGTGGAACACATTTTGTGTTGATTGTGCAACGCATATTGCAGTTTAACATCAAGAAGATCATGTACAACTCGTTGACCAGAAGAGGTTGGAGATGCACATGATCTCCAGATGCACTAAGATAAGAATTACCAATTCGCTTTCAGTCGAATATGTTAAATATTTCTTTACACTCTGAACTCTAATGAAGCTGACTTATATTTGTCATTACTTGCATATTAATAATGATTTAGTACCTCTAAAGGGTCGAGGAATCCAAAAACCAATCTCGTTTTAGAATTCAACGTATATATGGCCTCATCCCTGGTTGTTATGTTATAAACACCAAGGGCCATTTTCCTTTTCACCCAAGTGGCTATGATGTCCCTGCATTTTGAACAAACATATATATAGTTAGCAATGAACATCTTTGCAGCTCTAAGAAAAAGTAGATTGCTGCTGCACTTGCACTTAGTCCCATTAATTCTTGAGCAAGCCAAATGAAAAATATATATCCACTAAAAATGTAACACAGGGTTGGAGTTTGAAGTACAATTGAAGACCGACTCTTCGCTGGAAAAAATCAAATCAAATCCAGGGATATGTCTGTTCTTCCTAAATTTTAAGTTTTTTCCGAGTCATTGAAAACTCACCTTGTCCCATATTCTTCATAAAACGCATAAAATCCATATTGCCTAACTCCACCAACGAAAAAGTACAGATTGGGAACCGCATAAATTTTATATTTGTTTTCCAACCCTGTCTCTACCTCAATATCGACCATCGCAGGTGCAGCTTCACCCTTCAGCATTTTAGAGGCCGCCGCATACATGGGAGCAGATTTTTTGCTCCGGTAGCACCAAGGCATATAGAACATAACCAACACATGATGTATTTCCAGGTTGGAGTCATCATTGGTGGTGGGAGATTCAGGTTGGTTTTGGTTGGATTTACTAGCCTGACTCGTTGGTGATGGCCGGTGATCATGATCAGAGAAAGATGTGTAGCAGTCGAGAGCCGTGAAGAGAAGGAAAACTGAAGTGAAGAGAAGTAGAAAAGTTGCTGCTGCCATGGATGATGAAGCAAATTCTGAAAGCTGGAGAAGAAAAGGGCACCAAGTTCACTAGAGGTCTTCTGATGATGATTCACTATATATATGATTTACATAATTACGCAAAAGGCAGATTATTTATTTAGTATTCTTCCAAATCAAAATTCGTTACTAAAATTATGCCAAGAATATAGAAAACATCGTCAACTTCTACTCAAATTGCTAGAGGGCTCTGCTACCACCACAAAACACCATCTGATGCGGGAGATAAATCATTGATTTCGAGGATTTAAAAGGTATAATTATGTGATAATATTTTATATGGATAAAAAAGCAAATAATATTTTGTTAGAAAAATAGTAGACTCGTTTTATAAACGCTATAAGTACCCTTCAACAGAGTTCGAGAAAATATTTTGTTTTTTTCTAAGCATTTTTATTCTCATCCTATAATTTATAATATCCCATGATCTAAACCCCCGATATATAAACATAAATTTATCTGTATCTTACTTTTGTTGGTCACATCAATAAATCAGTTGCTTTTACTAATTTATTATTTTTGTTATATTTATATAAGAGTTTGTAAATATTAATGTCATATAGATAAAAGCTAATTGAAAAAAAAAATCACCTTTTCCTGGGCGCAACAATTTGATACAGCCTCGCTCCTCCATCAACGAATAAACGCATATTGGGATATTCATGAATGTTATACTTCTCTGTCAACCCACTTTCCACAAAAGCGTCGACAACAAGAAGCACAGCCAGACCCTTCAGCATTTTCGAAGCGGCAGCATATTCGGGAGCTAGTTGTTGGCAAGGCGGGCACAAGAACGTATAGAAAACACCATCACATAGTTATTCTTGGCCAGAAGTCGCTGAAATTTTTTTCACTCATCATCACCACGTTCTTTCATAAAGAACAGGCCACGCGGGTCCAGGCTTGCAGAAAGGGAACTTGAAATTATCAGGAAGACTAAATATATCGAAGCTTGTGTCATTGAAGGTGATAGGGAATTCAGATTCGGTAGATTGGTTAGATTTGAAGATTGAGCGCGCGGGATCTTCTACAAGATCCTTACGGGCCTAATGATGATTGACTGCTGATGAGTGATGATCGGAGAAATGTGTAAACCAGTAAAGAGCGAAAAGAGGAGGGCTGAAGTGAAGAGAATCAGAAGAAGATTTCTTGTTGTTACCACATGGATGAAAAATGTCAGAAGATTATGAGATTGTCAATACTAATTAATTATAAGTCTACCTGGTTAGCTGGCTGTTTGTCTTAGGAAACCAATGCGGAAGTGCCGTAATGTTTTAAATACTTTTTTTAATATATATCAATTTCTATCGATAATTTCATACTTGTTGTAATTAGGTGAAGCCATGCATAAAAGTGATGACTTTCACTTGTATTAAAAGAAAATATAAATAAATAAAACCTCACCCATTCCTTCCGCCAATAATAGGATAGAGATATTGTACCTCACTTCATCGATGAAGAAATGCATAGTGTGGGATACCCATAAATATTGTATTTGCATGTTTTCCAACTGTTTCCCCACGTATGCATCCACCATGGCAAGCCAAGCCTCACCGTTGATACGCGTAGAATAACACTGTTAAGTGCCTATTCTAGGCCAAGAAGTTGCTAAAATTCTTCTCGCTCAACATCACGACCTCTTTCTCATGAATGAAATGCCATGCTGGCCTGCTACCAACATATATAGACAGTGTTGTCGTAAGCTTCTGGAACTGGTTATGGGTTGGTTTGTTGATTGGCAAGCGGGAATTTGATGATCAGGTTTGTTTGAATTGAATTTGAAAAATGTTATAGATTCTGCGAGATCTTTTTAGGCTTGAGTAGTTGATGATGAACAGAAACAGTAGAGTAAAGATCAGGCCGGAGGAGAACGAGAAAGAAGAGAAGAAAAAGAGCTCTTGTTGTCGCAATAATGATGAAACAAAGTCAGAGAGTGGAGAATATTGATTGTTTTAGCCTGATCTTCAGGCTGATGCATGTGACTGGTCTTTTGACTTGGAAAATCATGTGCACAAGTTTGAATCTCCACTCATGTTAATTTGCAAACCATATGCTTAATGTGTCGCACCCCGCACCTAAAAAGGTCAGGATGCGATTTCAAACATTTGGGCAGAATATACGAAAGGGAACTGTAATTATCCCAAAAGAGGAACTTCATGATTGATGACCAATTGTATATTATTTCTAAAATCAGAGTTCCTAATCACAACTACAGCAATCTATTTTATGTACAACACCCAAAAATTAAGCAAACAAAAGACATCATAAAATGAGGTTGCAGCAATCTGCGGTTGCCAAGGGCACTCTGTCGGCAATGCCAAAATCCTCCATTGTTGTACAACTCCTGGTCACCTGAGGTACACAATGAAAATTAATAAGTAAACACTTAGTAAGTAGATTAAATAAAGGCTCTAGCAATGATTAATCAACTGAAATTCAAGTACAAATGAAATTAATATTCATTGCTTGCTCGCCAAGTCACCAATTACTTGTTTCAGAAGTTAGATATCACTGTTCAGAATTCATCAGTTGTGCCCTTGCGCGAAAGGACTGGCGCAGTGGTGCCACATCTCTGTTTCAGCTATGCTCCAGGGCATCACGGTGGTGCTCCTGCGCCAAAAGAGTGGCGCGCCTGCGCTAACTCTCTGCCCTACTCATCACCCTTAGCTTGGTTTTCTTATTTAAACATCCACTTAATTACTACTTGGTTGCAAATGCCTTTCATAGGCTATTTCCATTCCTTGTACACACACACATATGTATACTTATTTCATTTCATTTGTGCCATTTTTTGGCCATTGCCATCACTCATATACACATAGGAGAATTTTCATTTCAATTCAACCTTCAAGAGCCTTGAGGACACACAAATCACATCTCATCGCAAGTTGACTCTAGTCTGATAATCTAGGTGATACTGGTTTTATGCTACCGGATCCTAAGCGAGGAAATATATGGTTTAGACCTCCCTTCATCAGATAATCACACATAATCATATGAAACCTTAGGGGTACATGTATCGTACATAAGCTCAAGTTGAGGCTAGTACAATGATCCAAATAATATCGGTTCTATGCTACCAAATCCTATGCAAGGAAGCACACGGTTTGGACCTCTTCTCATTCAATTAATTACAAAGATTTGGGCCACGCACATTATCATAAGTCTGAGGCTAGTCCGACAATCTGGATGATATCGGTCTCATGCTACTGAATCGTACACGAGAAAACACATGGTTCAGACCTTCCATCAGTCAATCATTCACAAAGTTTTGGACCCACACACAATATCTCCCTAAGGTTTTGGCATGCAATGTCATATTTCATCACAAATCACATATTAATGCACGCCATCACATATCACAATCTCATAAACGAAGCTCTATGATAAGCCTCTCATTGGTCACAACACATCATATTCAAGCTATAATTCACAATTCTAATCCCATATCACAAGCTCCAAATCAAAGTTTCCAACCACCACCATAACCCAATAATTGAATTATCACAACATTGCATTTAACAAAATTCTACGGCATCAATAACCCAAATAACACAAACATAAGTTCATTGTGACCTCAGAATAGTTTAGCCTACTTACCTTATAAGGCTCCGCTTGAATCTCGAATTTGACCTAAAACATAACAAAATTGCTTTAACGGTTATTATACCACAACAGCAATTAACTATTACTATAAACAATTTGCTTATCTCAAAAGTCTACACAACTTGTAGACAACATTTGTGCACCTACAACACGTCTCCCTAAAATTTTTGGAGCAAAATGAGGTTATATGCCCTCTCAAATTCACTTAGTCTAATACATTACGATTCCTGCCAAAGTATCCTTCAACAAAGCAGCATATCTTCAGTAATTTATAGAATTTCAAATCCTATTCAAGTAGCTACAAAATTTTACATGCTAATATAAAACACATACAAGATTCACCATACCAAAAATCATATCTTTTTAAGGGGTTTTGGTCATTCAAAAGTGAGAGTTTTGGAAGTATGTAGTTATTAGTACTATAACAGTAAACTGCAAAGTAAATTGGCACAGGAGGATTTTTACGTGATTTGGTTATAAAATCTACATCCACGGACAGCTATAGAGCTGCAATTCACTAAGTTCTTGTTTGTACAATCTTTAGGACCTTTTATAGTGCTGACTCACCCTCACACACTGACCTAATCTTTGTAAAACAAAATATTCGCAAAGATCTTAAACTCTAGTGACATTGCTCACTTTCTATCGCAGATAACTTAACAACACACTGTTAAGTTATATATAACACATGATGTCTGATATTGAATTACATAAACACTTAACCCGCAAGTTATTCCAAGTGTCTACTAACTCACACAGACTCAATCAACAACTCATGTACGATTTCTACCACTCATACATGAATCAAAAGACTAAAAAAATCAAATTAAAGAAGCATCCCAATTTACGTTGAAGCTCTTCTATCAATTCATGGAATGCCAAAATCAAGACTCTCTCAAAACACAACCAAATGAGCTAACCCTCCAATCTCTCTTCCACGTGATCAGCCCTCAATAATAACATGGTATATATAGTGAGAGGCCTGGACAAAATCTCCTAGCAATCCTGTAAAAGATATAAATCAAAATGATATTAGGATTAGGAGAAATAAAATAGGAAGTGATATAATTAAACTCCTAAAGAAATTAGAATACATAAATATTCTTCTATTCTAATTAGGATACAAGATACTATATCCTAATATAAAAAGATCTTTATTATAAATCAAATACTTCCTAAAATATAATTCTAGAAACAGTAAAATAAGACTTAAAATAATATTTTTGTTTTATCACAGGTTGATCAAAATATAACATGTGTATGACACATGCATGTTAACACAAAAAACCTCGTCACCAACATTCTCGGTACAAGTGCTCGACACACACCACTCGACACTCGACACTTGATCCTCGACACTCAACAAGTTTGACACAACAGTCTCGACATCCGACACAATCGCGACACTCGACAAACACTCGACACTCGACAAATTCGACATTCGATAAGATCTCGACAACCCATTTGACACCAATAATCTCGACACAATCAACTCGACACAACAACTCAACACATCTCGACACGCAACATAATCTTGACACCAATAATCTCCCCCTTTTTGGTAACTTGTGATGAAAGTACTAAACTGTTTCTAGTAAAAACACACATGATAAGTTAGACATAAGCCATCATGGAATAGCAAACAGATAAAAATCATGTGCAAAGAAATAATTAGTCTGCTGTTACCAATCTCATAACAAAACATTGTCACGATATATATATATCTATATATATATATATATCGTCAATGCAGTCACAAAAGTGAAAACTTGTCAAACACTACTGCAATCAAAACTCATCATTAGAGCAAATGAAAATCCATCAAATGAAATATGTAGATAATAACACTTAACACAGTAAAAACACAAATCATCAAAAAGTTCGAATGAACACACACAGCATAAAAAGTTTAGTTCTTACTCCCCCTCACTTCTTACTTACACCTTTAAGGAATAAGCAACAAAAAATAATCAGAGGGAAAACTCAGTTAAAATAGAGATAATGGAAAGAGCAAATATCAGCAACAAAAAACATCAGCAAATCAGACTTCTTATCTCCCCCTTGATTTCAGCACAAGTGGCCAAAATTAACTAAGTTTGGGAGACTTACAAACTGGTGGAGAAGTGGAACTGTCAAGGCGCTTTCTGGTTCTACGAGCAACATATTTAAACCTGCGCCAAGTAGTGGGGGTAGTTGTTCAGAGGGTACAGGTGCTGGCGGTGCATCATGTTGACCCAGGTATGGCAACCCAAGAGGGGGGGTGAATTGGGTTTTTATTTATCAATACGGAATTAGAAAACTTTTCTTGAAAGATCAAAATTATTTAACTCTTTCTTTGAGAATAAAGGTGAAGAAGATGAAAATAGAATGCAATCAAGAGAATAGCAATAAAGAACAATCACAAGTGCAAGTAAATATAAAGAGGAAAGGGATAGAGAGAGTGCAAACTCAATTTACGTGGTTCGGCAAACCTTGCCTACGTCCACGGGCTCCTAGCTCCACGAGCTAAGCTTTCCACTAAGTTGTAGAATCTTTACAACTTGCTTGATGAACAACCTCACAAGACTTTTTCTTCCAACTCTTGATAACACCACACCAAGAGTTCTTCTTGATGAACAACCTCACCAAGGCAACTTCCTTCAACCCTTGATAACACCACACCAAGAGTTCTTCTTGATGAACAACCTCACCAAGGCAACTTCCTTCAACTCTGATAACACCACACCAAGAGTTCTTCTTGATGAACTACCTCACCAAGGACTTCCTTCAACTCTTGATAACCACACCAAGAGTTCTTCTTGATGAACAAACTCACCAAGGAAAGAGTTCTCTCAAGGATAACTTTTATCCTTTACAAGAAGATCTCACTCTCACCACAATACAAGAACAAAGTAAATTTTTACAACAAAAGTACAACTCTCTTCAAAGAGTAGATAAAGAATATTAAAGCTCTCTAGACTTGATATTTCTCTTGTTTTTTTTGCTTGATAGAATACTTCTCTTGCACTTGTTGAATGCATGGGAGAATGGCTCCTTTTATAGGCAAATGAGATGAACTTAATCAAGTGAAGACACCATCTCCAAATTTTCTGCCCACCATAAAAACCGTAATCTTGTCTGCCATTTTTGTCAATGTTCCGTTTGAAATTTGAAAATCTGTAAAACATAAAAGATCTTCACATTTGAATAAGCTTTCCAACGCATCAAGAATCAAGTCATTTGGATATCTGTAGCTCAAGATATGGCCAAAACACCATTCGGTGCTCATGTGACTTGATTTTTCTTTCTTGTGTCAGTCCACCAAATTGAATGATAATTCTGTCAGCCTTCCGTTTGAAATTTGAATTTCTTCAAAACATAAAAGATCTGCATATTTGAATAATATTTCCAAAACATTTAAATCAAAGAATTTGGATATCTCTATCTTAAGATATGGCCAAAAAACCATTCGGTGCTCATGTGAGTTGATTTTTCTTCTCTGTGTCAGTCCACCGAATTGCATGTCAATTATGTCGGCCTTCCATTTGAAATTTGAATTTCTTCAAAAAATATGAAATGTGCCCCATTAAGTCATCTTTCTAATGCCACAAGAATCAAGTCATTTTGATTTTTCTAGCTCAAGATATGTCCAAAAGAGTATTCGGTGCTCATGTCAGCTGCTTCCATTTGTCTTTCAACTTGCATGATGATTTGGACGATCTTACACTTAAAATTTGAATTTCTTTAAAACATATGAAATGTTATAAATTGAGTAAGCTTTCCAAAGGCTCAAGAATCACGTAATTTGGGCATTTGTAGAGAAATATATGACCAATTGATTAAACATTGCTCATGTGTCACATTCCTTGAATCAAACCTTGTACTTAAACTTTGGTGCCTTTAACATGTAGTCTTCTCCTTAGCTTCAACACTTAATTTTAATAAGCCCCTTCTTGATTTTATAATTATTTCAATAATCTTATTCTTGCACATAAATAAATATATTAGTAAATCTCAATGAATCAATGTGTATTGTTATCATCAAAATTATCATGTAGCCTTAGGGCTAACACATCAGTAGTGTCAGAAGAAGTAGCAATAACTTCAGCCACAATTCATCTGATGTCCTTTTCACAAAGTTCTGCACTGGTTGTCTGAGTTAGTGGTGGAGAGGTATGAGGCCCTGCTTCAGCTACTTCGGGGAAAGGGAAATCATGAGGTTCTTCCTCAGCTAGTGGTGAAGACTGTTTCATTCCGGACTCTGCTTGTGTTGGTTCATCTGAGATAGATTCATCTCTTAAAGTTAGAATCGATGATTTAATTTTCTTCTTCTTCTTCTGGTCAGATGGTTTCTTTACCACGTCAACTGTCTTCTTTCCCTTCCTTATAGTTCCCTTTACAAGAGACTTGATTGACTTTTCCATCTATTTTTATTCTATTGTTATGTCTGTCTCAATAGCAGATTATGCAGCTTGACCTGCTGTAAGCATTTGCTCAGCTTCCTCAGGTAGAGGTTCATCAGCCTCAGGAATCTCCTCAGTTGGTTTCTCAGGAACCACAGTTTCAGTCTCCATGGGCTGTGACTCTACTGTAGTATCAAGATGTCCTGCAGACTTTGCTTCCAAAGCATATTGCTTATATTTAATTTCCTTCAAATCTTGCAAAATTTCTGTCAAAGCAGAGTTGATCAATACAAGCTATTCTTCAACATTTTTCATCTAAGTTTTTTTGACTTTATTTGGCTATGGTTCAGGTGCAGGTAAGTCAGACTTATCATACAAACATTGAAGAAATCGCTTTGTAATGGATTTAGATAGAATTTTTGTCTGTTCATTAGAACTCATAGGCATGCTGTTCTGTGCAAGAATCCCTTGAATCAAACAAGGAAACACAAGCAAGTAATAATCATAGTGATATGATCCAATTTGTACAATTGATCTATAGGTTAGCAAACCAAAGTTAATTGGTCGATTGGTGCCTAAACAATATAGAAATTTCACTTTGTCTTCCTGAACTTGATTTTGATGGGAAGAAGGAAGCCAGTTGAATTGAGCTATCTTATGCATCACTCGATATTTCTTCCTAAGGTATTGTTGGTCTATACCATCTTTAGGTTTACAAACAATGTTTGTTCTACCAGTCAATTCCTTTATCACTTCAGCCATGTTAAATTCTTCATCTAATGCATGCAAGCTGCCTATAAGAATCTCCAGGAAAGTGTTTATAACATTCAGAGAGAATTTAACAAACTTTCCTCTACAATAAACTTTGTGATAATGAAAGCTCTTAGGATCATCAATGGCAATAGTGATGTTTGCATAAAATTCCTGAATTAAAGCCTTCACAGGGGGTAGGAAGTTTGTTACCGTACGAGTCTAGTAAATAGACTCAATCATCTCACTCAGGCCAAATGTGTTGAAATCTGACATTTTCACTGGCCTTTCCATCTGTAACTTCCTTTGTGAAGTGTACTTCACGAACTTCTATTTGATATCAGCTGTAAGGAACTTATTGTACTTCAGCTTAACTTTGTCTTTCACCTTCTTCACTGGAACTTGTTCATCCTCACTCATGGCGGGATCAACAGCGATCTTTGTATGTGCTTCTTGTGTCGAAGATGACGGAACACTGTTACGCCTGTTGTAACTGGAGTCGCTGTGAGAAGATGAAGAACTAGCTATCTTTGTTAAGTCAGATGAGGTCGCCATGGTTAGGGTTACTGGTCTGCAGAAAATTTCCAAAACAGGAAGAGAGAAGCAAGACGTGGGACATGAGATTGCCTCTTTTTCACTTTGCTCTTGTCAAATCTCTTGTTACTCTTCCGCCATGGTCTCCTTTATCGAGCATTGGAAGCCTACTTTTGGGCATTAGAAGCTCCCACAATCTCATCATCTCTAGCCAGAATACGAGCTTTTCGTAGTACTGTACTGTAGGTTTTCAACTCCAACACTGCTATGTGCTTCCGGATTTTTGGTTTCAAACCCCTGTAAAAAAGTTTAGCTTTCTCCTCTTTTGTAGTAATAAGATATAGGGCAAATTAGGATAAAGCCTCAAACCTCCTCTCATATTCAACTACAAACATCAAGCCTTGACTCAACTGTATAAACTCGGCTATTTTCTCATTCTTCAATGATTATCGGAAGTAATTGTTGTAGAACATCTCTTTAAACCGAGCCCAAGTAAACGCCCTTCTCCAACATCATAGGCTCTTTTCGTCATGTCCCACCAATAACTTGCACTACCTTTTAACATTAAAGCAACACAAGTGGGCCTCTGAGTGTCCGTGTAACCCATCAAATCAAATATCTTCTCCATCTCACGAACCTATTCTTCCGCCACTAATGGATCCGTCGAACCTGAAAAAGGTGGAGGGTTCAATTGCCCAAAATGCTCTACCACTTGTATAGTATTCAAAGCGGTAGAACTTGTGAGAGGAGCTTCTTGTCTTACATTAGTCAGAATCTACACCAACTCTTGTACGGTGTGATCAGTGCTTGAGATTCACCACCAATTTTGAGTTGTTTCTTCCACTTTCTTCCACTAGTAGAGGATGGCTCGCTCAATACATAAGTCTGTCTCACTTTAAAGGTAGGGACTGCACATCACATTTCCTCTACAGTGGGATTATCAATCCTTTGCTTCGTCTAGGATGAGACATAATTATCAATTCTGCTTATCAGAATAGAACACCACACACACAAATAAAGGTTAGTATTCCCTTTAGAATAATAGCTTACTAACACTTACTATGGAGGATTGGCATAGAACTTGGTTCCTGTGACCGTTGGCAACATAATTGTCTACAGAATCATATACTTAGGCTCTGATACCACTACTGTCACACCCCGCACCTAAAAGGGCTAGGATGCAATTTCAAACATTTAGGCAGAATACACAAAAGGGAATTGTAATTATCCCAAAAGAGGAACTTCATGATTGATGACCAATTGTATATTATTTCCAAAATCAGAGTTCCTAATCGCAACCACAGTAATCTATTTTATGTACAACACTAAAAAATCAAGCAAACAAAAGAAAGTCATAAAATGAGGTTGCAGGGGTCTGCGGATGCCAAGGGAACTCTGTCAGTAATGACAAAATCCTCCATTGATGTACAACTGCTGGTCACCTAAGGTACATAATGAAAATTAATGAGTAAACACTCAGTAAGTAGACTAAATAAAGGCTTTACCAATGATTAATCAACTAAAAATTCAAGTACAAATGAAAATAATATTCATTGCTTGTTCCCCACATCACAAGTTACTTGTTTCGGAGGTCAGATATCACTGTTTAGAATTCATCAATCACAACCCTACACGGAAGGACTGGTGTATCGGTGTCACATCTCTGTTTTAGCTATGCTCCAGGGTGTCACAAAGGCGCTCCTGCACTAAAAGAGTGGTGCGCCTACGCCAACTCTCTACCCTGCCCATCACACTTAGCTTGGTTTTCTTATTTAAAAGTCCATTTAATTACTACTTGGTTGCAAATGCCTTTCATAGCCTATTTCCATTCCTTATACACACACATATGTATACTTATTTTATTTCATTTGTGTCATTTTTTGGCCCTTGCCATCACTCATACACATATGAGAATTTTCATTTCAATTTAGCCTTCAAGAGCCTTGAGGACACATAAATCACATCTCATCGCAAGTTCACTCTAGTCTGATAATCCAGGTGATACCGGTTCTATGCTACCGAATCCTAAGCGAGGAAACATGTGATTTAAACCTCCCCTCATTCAGATAATCATGCATAATCATACAAAACCTTAGGGGCACATGTATCGTACATAAGCTCAAGTCGAGGCCAGTCTAATGATCCAAATGATATCGGTCTTATGCTACCAAATCCTATACAAAGAAGCACACAGTTTGGACCTCTTCTCATTCAATTAATCACAAAGATTTGGGCAATGCACATTACCATGATTCTAAGGCTAGTCCGACAATTCGGGTGATACCGATCCCATGTTATGAATCCTACACAAGGAAACACATGGTTTGGACCTTCCCTCAGCTAATCATTCATAAAGTTTTGGGCCCATGCACATTCAATATCTCCTTTGGCATGCAATGTCACATTTCATAACACATCACATATTAATGCACGGAAGGTGTCGAAGGAAATGAAGAAAAAGCATCGAATGCAATCCATTAGATAATTCTTTTCATTACCTCTCGTGAGAAAAGTTCTCATTGGTCACAACACATTATATTCAAGTTATAATTCACAATTCCAATCCCATATCACAAGCTCCAAATTAAAGTTTCTATCGACCACCACAACCTAACAATTGAATTATCACAACATTGCATTTAACAAAATTCTACAACATTAATAACCCAAATAACACAAACACAAGGTCATTGTGACCTCATAATAGTTTAGCCTACTTACCTTATAAGGCTCCGCTTGAATCTTAAATTGGACCTAAAACATAACAAAATTGCTTTAAGGGTTATTATACCACAACAATAATTAACGATTACTATAAACAATTTGCTTTTCCCAAAGTCTACACAACTTGTAGACAACATTTGTGCACCTACAAGACATCTCCCTAAAATTTTTGGAGCAAAATGAGGTTATATGCCCTTTCAAATTCACTTAGTCTAATACATTACAATTCCTGCCAAAGTATCCTTCAATTGAGCAGCATACTTTCAGTAATTTATAGAATTTCCAATCCTACTCAAGTGGCTGCAAAATTTTACATACTAATATAAAACACATACAAGATTCACCATACCAAAACTCACATCTTTTTAAGGAGTTTTGGTCATTCAAAAGAAATTGTTTTCACTTATTTAGTTCTGAAAGCTGAACTTTTCAGTTTTACCAACCCAATTTGGAAAAATCACAACAATTCATACAGGGTTGGAATGTCAATGAAAATTTTCAATCTAATAGAAAACATGCTCAAGAATTTTCATCAAATATCAGAAATTTTTATGAAGATTTGTCCCCTCAAATCGAGTTCATCCCCCTGCTCTGTTTTAAAATAGTGAAAGTCAAAATTTCATGCCAGAACTTCAAAAATTCACCAAAAATCATATACTTCAAGTTTTCAAGTGATTGACACATTTATGTAGATGTAGGTTAAACATACTTACAAATCTATAGTGTCACATACTGTCCAGATGCAAAGATAAGGCACCAAATTATATGAATTAATATTTAATAATTAATTATTCTATCTTTGATATGGAAAGTCATTTTATTATAAGATTGATCACCATTAACATTCATGAAAAACAAGAATGCATCATTCGGTTATTGTATAATAAAATGATATTTTGTTAGTTGAATTATAATGGTGATTATTTAATTAACTCCAACTAATTAATAGGAATCCCAAAACCTGAAAAATTGAAAAGTAAAGTACTAGTAATACCAAAAATTGTAGAAGAAATACTTAACCACAAAATGAGACCTAAGATAAAGATAATTCAAATCTTAGATATAATTTTTAAACCAATGAAAGGACTTCGATTGATCTAATTAATTCACTATTCACAAGGTAAACACAATGTCATCTTCATGATTTTCATCATATAGCAAAAACATGGATAAAACTATTTTTTAACTAATGATTCATTTATTCCAATTTATTTAATTAAAGAATTGTTGAGTTGGTAGAGAAAAATTTATCTTTTAACCAATGATTGAAGTAATTAAATGAATAAAAAATATGTTTTAAAAAATTGAGTTTTCATTAGCTAAAATTAGAACACAATCAACAATTAGAATTGATCATTAGTCAATTAGAAATCCACGAATCAACGTCAATTACAGGAGATACTAAACTATGGTTTTTATTATTACCATTTCTTATCTATTAAAGTGATAAATAAAAGAAAAAATTACACAACAGGAAGTCCCCATCTTGTGTTACGTCCTTATTCAACTTTCAAGCTTGTAAATAGTTGACTTTCTTCACTAGGACTTTTCCTCTTATATCAAGTTACTCAACCTTCTTTATAGGAGCATTCTCTGCAGCTCTCTGACCTTTCTCGTCTTTGAAGGTTATTCGTTATTAGACTTTGTAATTAATATCTCACGACTAAACACAAAACAGGAACTACTTCTTGATCATACTGATTACCTACAATGAAACATCGATTTCAATCTTAGCATCAAGTCCAGGCTCTTTGGAGCTGCTTTCTTCTATGGTAGCTTCCTATAGACGCTCGCAATAATCCAAAAACGTTTTAGGAAGTTTCCTTTACATTTCTTCCGAAAGATAAATATGTCCCTTTAAAGGAAAGACACAGGTTATGAATTTCTTATCTGAACTTCTAGGCTCCTGAACCTATTTTATTCTATTATTCTCGTCACTGAACTCCTCCACATCACTCTCCAAATTCATCATCCCCAACTCAGTCGTCAACGGGAATTCATCAGAATGTTTAATCTCAAAGATCCGTTTATCGAAATATTTTTCAACTTGAATTCTGCGACGAAAGAAACAGATTTGGATATTACAATTTTTAAAGTAAAATATGTGAACAAAACAAAATCTGTTTACATAGCATAAAATAAGAAGACCCATATGTGCTAAAAGTTTTAAAATATTAATTCCTAACCTTCAATAATATAATAATAACAAAATATCCCAAAAATAAAGTAGCCAAAATATAAACCAAATATAGCATGAAAATAGTGCAAAAATAAATAAGCTAAATTAAGCCTAAAAGACTTTGAGAATTATGAAGTAAAATGAATTAAAACTCTAAAACAATAAAGCTTGATATTTCATAGATAAGAGGGTAGTTACTTCAAGTTGTAACTTAGCAATAACCGGTCAAGCAATGGCTTTATAATAGGGATCCCCTTTCTTTCAAGGCCTATGAAAGATACAAAGCTTTGAGATTTCATAATTTGTATTAATACAAACTCTATGATTATAAGTATATAAGAGTATATAATGTATGACTAAACTACCCTGTGACAGTTACAACTAAATTTTATTCCTAAAACAAAATTACATGAGTAGTTCCATATTCAGTAAATAGTAAAAGGTAATTGATTAAGTGCTTTAACTCAATGAAAGTCAAAATAAATTCAACTGTTTCCCAATTGGACAAGATAATGAAATTAGGTTAAGAGTAGATAAGATATTATATCAAAAATTTATTTGATGAACTCAAATGCATGAAAAGACACTCCAAAAGGTGGACGAGGAAACCCAACAGTTAACCCGACCATTTTATCTTTTTTTCATCTGCATAACAACATATTATTAGTTAATAGTTAACTCTCTAACATATTATTAGTTTATTCAAAGATCGATACAAACTCAGATATTGCTGATTTGGTGAATGGACCATCTGACAAAAGATAGAAAGATAAATAAGGTAAATTATAAAATTTGAAGACCTCAAAATGATTGATACTTTGTAAAAACTAATTGAAGTGGATAAGATCCTGAGTCTCCTTTCCATCAAGATTAAAGCAAGGCATTTGATTTCTGGGTAAATTTTAAAGCCTTATCAGGTTCATCCAAAAGATGTATGACGTTTCACTGACAACAAAGCCAAACTTTAGTCCGTAGCCTCAAACATAATCAAATTTGGATATATAGATGGGTGGAAGCTTGTGAATGATCAAGAGAAAAAGAACTATTGTGTAAAGAAAGAGAAAAGCTATTGCTGTCGTTGACATTTTTGAGTTGGAAACAAAGTTATTGAAGACCCAATTGGTGGATAGAACTCATTTTATTATTTAGGAATATTTATTTTAATTTATTCAAACTTATCTTTCTTTTATTATATTGTTACAAACTTAATATTAAGCTTATCATTGTGTGTAAACCTTTGTAATCATTGGAATCATCAAAAGATTTAACTCTATAAGTTATTGTGGACACTGAATTTTTTAGGCTCGATGATGAAATGAAGATGAATGTTGAGTAAGGAAAATGACCAAGATGTCATTGAGGGCCAAGAAGAGAAGGGTGAGAAGAAGTTGGTGAAGGGACTCGAAAACTGACATGTGATTTTGAAAAATCACATAAATTAATCCAAGAGAAATCTAATGATGATTCATATACTGTTATGAAGCTATGGATGTCTAGTTTTCCCAAAAATTATGGATTACAAATCGGAGTTGAATTCAAGAAGTTATGCGTGATCGAAGGAACAAAGGTTTGAAGGGACTGCATCAAAGGATGACAAAAAAGGAAGGGGCCGAAGGACATTGATCAGCCAGACATCAAACAGCCATCTGGCTATCCAAGACAACTGTCCAACCATCTAACTGCCACCCGGCTATTGGATGATGGCTGGCCAGTTGTCAAATAGCCACCTGGCTGTTTGGAGATGGTCGCATGGCCCTTTGTGGCTTATTTTAAAAAATTAGCCTTAAAACCTTTCTTTCTTATCTTCACCCCTCTCCTATATAAACCCCCCTCCTCTCACTATGTAAGGCATACTGATTGTCAAATACAATCATCTTTCTTCTTCTTGAAGACACGCTCGAGAATTCGAGGTCTTTTTTAGTATAAATAATTTTTTAGCTGTTTTATTACTCTAAACTCTGAAAGGGTACGTCCTGAGAGTAGAATTCTCTCCTCTCTCTCATTCTCTCTTTTATTTTCTTGCTTAGAATAAGCATGTTTAGGATTTATTTATTTTTTTGCTTAGAATAAGCATGTTTAGGATTTATTTTTTATGCTTAGGAGCATGTTCAGGATTATTATGAATTGTGCTAACCCAATTTATTTTGCAAAATGGATAAGCGTATCGAGGTAAGTCCGCAATTTTTTCTTTTTTAGAATCATGCTAAGGAATTTACTTTCTTTGCGAATGCTTAGAATCATGCCTAAGAGTATATTCTTAGAATCATACTTAAGAGAACATGATTAGAATCATGCTAGAAAAATTTACTCGCTTTGATACTAGGAAATAGCATAGAATAAGTAAGAAATACCGTTTTGCCATTGAATTGCTTGTTTGATGATGATTGCTTGAGGTTAGAATATCTCATGAATGACATGTTAGGTTAGAAATGTTGTGATTATTGATATGAATTATGCTAGAATAAGCAATAGGTAGAATTGCCATGATAGAATTTATCAAAACCTATGCTAGAATGCCATGATATTATGGTTTTATTTTTTTTTATAATTTATTTGTCTATGTATGAATGTTTTAAGAAGTATAATTGTGTGATGCCATGGAATAATGGTGGACTCAAATTGATGGTGAGAGACCATTACTTAGAATGAATGTTCAAACATATGAATGTATGGAATATTTCATTACTTTATTGTTGAATAACAATTGTTACGATCCTCTCCCCTTCCCCCATGTATGAAAGGAAATGCAATCTATTATCCTCTCTCTTTCTTTATATGAATATGCAACTGTTTTGATTGAATAATCACCTCATATGTTTAATGAAGATAAAAACAGAAATGTGTGCATAAAACGAACAATTTAAGTGGACTAAGCAACAACACAAGCTATTTCTATTTGGTATTTCCTAAGTGGAGGCCGGATTTGTTAGCCCTAAGGCTACATGATAATTTTGATGATAACAATACACATTGCTTAATTGAGATTTACTAACATGTTTATTTATGTGCAAGAGTAAGATCATTGAAATAATTTTAAAATCAAGAAGAGGCTTATTAAAATGAAGTGTTGAAGCTAAGGAGAAGACTACATGTTAAAGGCACCAAAGTTTAAGAACAAGGATTGACTCAAGGAATGTGACACATGATCAATGTTCAATCAATTGGTCATATATATCTCTACAAATATCCAAATGACGTGATTCTTGAGCCTTTGGAAAGATTCTCAATTTATAACATTTCATATGTTTTAATGAATTCAAATTTCAAGTGCAAGGTTGTCCAAATCATCATGCAAGTTGAAAGACAAATGGAAGCAGCTGACATGAGCACCGAATACTCCTTTGGACATATCTTGAGCTAGAAAAATCAAAATGACTTGATTCTTGTGGCATTGGAAAGAGACTTAATGAAGAACATTTCATGTGTTTTGAAAAAATTCAAATTTCAAACAGAAGGCTGACATAATTGACATGCAATTCGGTGGACTGGCACAAAGAAGAAAAATCAACTCACATGAGCACCGAATGGTGTTTTGGCCATATCTTAAGATAAAGATATCTAAATTCTTTGATTATTAATGTTTTGGAAAGTCATATGCAGATCTTTTATGTTTTGAAGAAATTCAAATTTCAAACGGAATGCTAACAGAATTATCATTCAATTCGGTAGACTGACACAAGGAAGAAAAATCAAGTCACATGAGCACCGAATGGTGTTTTGGCAATATCTTGAGCTACAGATATCCAAATGACTTGATTCTTGATGCATTGGAAAGCTTATTCAAATGGCCAGATCTTTTATGTTTGCAGATTTTCAAATTTCAAACGGAACATTGACAAAAATGGTAGACAAGATTACAGTTTTTATGGTGGGCAGAAAATTTGTAGTTGGTGTCTTCATTTGATTAAGTTCATCCCATTTGCCTATAAAAGGAGCCCTTCTCCCATGCATTCAGCAAAAAAAAAGTGCAAGAGAAGCATTTTATCAAGCAAAAAGCAAGAGAAATATCAAGTCTAGAGAGCTTTTATATTATTTATCTACTCTTTGAAGAGAGTTATACATTTATTGTAAAAATTATCTTTGTTCTTGTATTGTAGTGAGAGTGAGATATTATTGTAAAGGATAATAGTTATCCTTGAGAGAACTCTTGTTGTGTGTTATCAAGAGTTTAAGGAAGTTGCCTTGGTGAGGTTGTTCATCAAGAAGAACTCTTGGTGTGGTGTTATCAAGGGTTGAAGGAAGTTGCCTTGGGGAGGTTGTTCATCAAGAAGAACTCTTGGTGTGGTGTTATCAAGGGTTGAAGGAAGTTGCCTTGGTGAGGTTGTTCATCAAGAAGAACTCTTGGTGTGGTGTTATCAAAAGTTGAAAGAAAAAGTCTTGGTGAGGTTGTTCATTAAGCAAGTTGTAAAGATTTCTACAACTTAGTGGAAAGCTTAGCTCGTGGAGCTAGGAGCCCGTGGACGTTGGCAAGGTTTGCCGAACCACGTAAATTGAGTTTGCACTCTCTTTATCCCTACCCTCTTTATGTTTGCTTGCACTTGTGATTGTTCTTTATTGCCATTCTCTTGATTACATTCTATTTTCATCTTCTTCACCTTTGTTCTCAAAGAAAGATTTAAATAATTTTGATCTTTCAAGAAAAGTTTTCTAAATCCGTTTTTATAAATAAAAACCCAATTCACCCCCCCTCTTGGGTTGCCATACCTGGGACAACAAGTGGTATCAGAGCAAGGTTGCTCAATTTTTTAAATCTTAATCGATTTTTGAGCTATGACAACTTTTAATTCAACTTCATATGTTGAGGGACTTTCTATCTCTAGACCTCCATTTTTTAATGGAAGTGATTACTCTTATTGGAAAACTAGAATGAGTATTTTCTTGAAATCTTTTGTTTTGTGGTCTATTGTTTTGGAAGGACCTTTTGTTCCTACCAAAATTGAAAATGGGGAATGCATGCTTAAAGAACCTAAAGAGTTTAGTGAAGATGATAAAAAGAAATTGAGTTTGAATGCTAAAGCTATGAATGTGTTGTATTGTGCTCTAGATAGAAATGAGTTTAATAGAATATCTACTTGTTCTACGGCACAAGAAATATGGCACACACTTGAAGTAACTCATGAAGGAACTAGTCAAGTTAAAGAATCCAAAATTAGTATGCTAGTTCATAGTTATGAGCTTTTCAAGATGAAATCGGATGAATCAATTTCTGAAATGTTTACTAGATTTACGGATATTATCAAGGGTTTGAAATCTCTTGGTAAATCTTATTCTAATGTTGAAATTGTGAGAAAGATTCTTAGGTGTCTACCAAAATCTTGGGAGCCAAAGGTGATGGCAATTCAAGAAGCAAAAGACCTCACCAAACTACCATTAGAAGAACTTATGGGTTTCTCATCATGACTCATGAAATCACCTTGAAGGAGAATGAAGAAGATTTCAAGAAAAAGAAAAATATCGCTTTCAAATCTTCAACAAAAGAAGATGATGAGTCCGACGATGAAGGAGATGATGAAGATCTTGCATTCATCACAAGAAAGCTAAAAGGATGATTAAAGAAACCAAGGATTCAAGAAGAATCTAGAAGGGAGTACAAAGGGCAAAGCTCAAAGCAAGATAAGAAAATGATCAGCTCATTTGGCTATTAGTGGCAAGAAACCGGGACATGTAAGATGGATTGTCCTTATCTTCAAGAAGTCAAACAAGAAATCCAAAGCATGAAAGCCACAAATGGATGATAGTGAAGCTAGCTCCACCGAAGAAGAAGATTGCGAAGTGGCAAACATGTGCTTCATGGCTTTAAGTGAAGATGAGGTAACTATTCTAAACTATGATCCTAAACTTTCATATGATGAATTACTTGAAGCATTCCAAAATTTACATGTGCAAGTTGATAATCAAAATTCAAAAATTAATGCTTTCAAAAAGAAGTCAAAAATCATGTTATCTCAATTAGAAGAGGTGGTAGAAATAAATGAAGCTTTATAAAATGAAAATGAAATTTT
Source organism: Boswellia sacra (assembly GCA_013180625.2). Lineage (NCBI taxonomy): Eukaryota > Viridiplantae > Streptophyta > Magnoliopsida > Sapindales > Burseraceae > Boswellia > Boswellia sacra. The sequence goes on along the minus strand of SNVD02009502.1, from coordinate 1,275 downwards.
AAAGCAAAAAGATTTTGAAAGTTTGGAAAGTCAAATACATTTATTAAAAACTGAAAATGACATTTTAAAACAAAAGGATTTTGATAAATTGGAGAAACAAAATGCTATTTTGAAAAAGGAAAATAATGACTTAAGAAATATTGTTGCTAGTTTTACAAAAAGCACAAAAAATTTGAATTCTATGTTATAAAACCAAAGGTGTTTTTTTGATAAAAGAGGTTTAGGATATAAAACTCATAAAAATCAAAAGTATTTTAAAAAATATTTTGCTCATGCATTTTCTAGGAATAATCCTAATCTTTCATGTACTTATTGTGGAAGAAAAGGACACAAAGTGCATTCTTGCTATATTAAGAGAAATCCTAAGTTGAAACAAATATGGGTTCCAAAAAGTAACATAACTAACCCCCAAGGACCCAAGAACTTTTGGGTACCAAAAAGTTACTCCTTGAAAGTTGATTGTAGAGACAAAGGAGTGGCAAACACAAGTGGTACTTAGATAGTGGATGCTCAAGGCATATGACCGGAGATGCCTCCAAATTTTCAAGATTAATCATGAAGCAAGGAGGATATGTGACCTTCGGTGATAATGCCAAAGGAAGGGTAATCGGACATGGTGATATTGGTAACCCTTCTTCACCTATTATTAAAGATGTTTTGCTTGTTCATGGTTTAAAACATGATTTGATTAGCATTAGTCAATTGTGTGATAAGGGATATTTTGTTACTTTTGAGCCTAATAGATGTGTGATTAAGGATGTTAGTAACAATAAGACATTATTTGTTGGTAATAGATGTGGTAATATTTATACAATTGATATTGATGTTAATGATCATGTAGAAAATTGTTTCATTGTTATCATGATGCTTGATTATGGCATAGAAGGTTAGGTCATGCTAGCATGGACACAATTTAAAAAATTTCTAAAAATGATTTAGTTGATGGTCTTCCAAAAATAAAATTTGAAAAGGATAAGATTTGTGATGCTTGTCAATTTGGAAAACAAGTGAGAACTTCTTTTAACAAAAGAAATTTATTTCAACAAATAAACCTCTACAATTACTTCATTTGGATTTATTTGGACCATCAAGAACTCAAAGCCTTAGTGGAAGTATTATGTTTTTGTTATTGTGGATGATTATTCAAGATTCACTTGGGTATTATTCTTGAAAACTAAAAATGAGGCCATACAAGCTTTTTCAAAATTTGCAAAAAGAGTCCAAAATCAAAAAGGATATTCTATTGTGTCCATTATGAGTGATCATGGTGGTGAA
>SNVD02009500.1:0-37427 GCA_013180625.2 Boswellia sacra | reverse complement strand
GCAAAGTGCCACACACAATGCAAAGTGTCACATACCACAGTGAGTGTGAAATGTGAATTTGCAATACCAAAACCTTGGGGAAACATAAAATATTTATTGTGTAACTCATGCATGGAGTTCACCTCTTGAAGGTTCTAGACCAAAAAGTGACACATGCTTGTAAAGCTAGTAGCCACATTATGGTTAGGTTATGGAAGTGTTCGCCCGAAGTTATTGGACACATTTTGGGTTGAGTTATGGAAGTGTCTGCTCAAAAACAAAACCATGAGGTAGGGGGTAACAGAGATCTAAGCCCACTGGGTTAGCAAGCCCAATCTTGTAAGTCCAAAGCGGACAATGGGCTAGCTTCAAATATGTGATTATGTATGATACATGTACCCCTAAGGTTTCATGTAATTAATTGTGATTATGTGATGTGTGTGTGTGTGTGTGTGTGTCATTAAGGCTCTTTAAGGCAAAAGAATGATTATGAATAAGGCTATGTGAAATTTGAAAAGGGGCATATGTATATGTGTGATAAGAATTGCCTAAAGGGCATGTGTGAAATGAGATGTGTATATGTGTATATGCATGCATGATGAAATGGCCTGAAAAAGGAAAATGTGAATTTGAAACAAGTACATATGTGTTCTCATGGTTATGCGAATTTGAAGTACATATGTGTGTATAAATGAGATGAATAGCCTGAGAAGGGCATATATGACTTGAAGGTAGAAAACTGTACTATATGTATGAAATGAAAATGAATTAATAATAATAGGCAAAACCAGAGAATATGGTACAAGTATAGGAGAGCAAATTGTTGGATACTATGTGATATGTGAGTGTCCCTAAAGTTGTTTTTGAAATGGAATATGCACATATGTATAAGTGATGCGTGGTTTTGGAGAAAGACATATAAGCAAATGGTATATGTACGTGCTTGTGAATGTGTACAAGACTATGAATGACTTGAGTAATGGATGTGCAAAATGTATTTGGTAATGGTATAGATATGTGTAAGGTATATCAGAGAAAAGTTTATAGGTCAAGATACAGAATTGGCGCAGGAGCACCAGTATGGTGGCACAAGGGCGTAGCTTTAATCGACCTAAAAAGGTCGAGGCAGAAAGTTAGCATAAGCACACAACTCATATGGCGTAGGAGCGCCAAGCTGAAACGTGAAAATGGCCAAAAACCATAAAGTTGGTGCTGTCGCACGGATTCCTTCGTGTAGGAGCTCGCCCCTTGCATAGTAAACTCTGTTTTTCTGACTTTCGTGACAAGTCATTTCTTTCTTGTATGCCAAGATGTGAATGGTAACCATATTATGAATTGATTATCGCCGTTAATTGTTTTAGTCTATGCGGTATGACAATGTTTCTTAAATTCTAGCTGCTTATTGAGTTTTATACTCACTAGTCTGTTGTGTACCTCAGGTAATTGACAAGTTACAAAATTTGGGAGAATTTTTGGGCGTAACGACGACCATGTTCCACTACAAGAAAAACAGTTTTTTGCGACAAAATTTTTTGCGACGAAATAAAATTCGTCGCAAAAAGCGGCCTTTTGCGACAAAATTATTATTTCGTCACAAAAGTTAGCATTTCAAAAAAAAGATATTTTGCGAGGAATTTTTCTTCGCAAAATAAAACCTTTAGCGATGAATATTCATTTCCTCGCTAAAAACTCGAGTAACTAATTAGGGAAGCATTTTTTGCGACGAAATAAAACCTATTGCGACAAACTTTTCGTCGCAAAACGTATTACACAAAGACGGGATTTTGTGACAAAAATTTTATAGCAACATGAATATTTTTTGCGACAAAATTATGTTTCTCGCGAAAAAAAGACCTTTTGCGACAAAAAATTCCTCACTAAAGGCCATTCTAATTTACCATGTACATATGACAATACTTGACATTTTGCGACAAAAAAATAATTCCTCGCAAAATGCGACCTTTTGTAAGGAATTTTTTGTCGCAAAAGGTCTATTTTTTTGCGACAAAAAATTCCTCGCGAAAAGCCATTTTAATTTGCCATGCACACGTGGCAATACTGGACATTTTACGACAAAAACGTGATTCCTCGCAAAATGTGACCTTTCGCGAGGAATTTTTTGTCGGAAAAGGTCTATTTTTTTGCGATAAAAAATTCCTCACGAAAAGCCATTTTAATTTACCATGCGCACGTGGTAATACTGGATATTTTGCGACAAAAACGTGATTCCTCGCAAAATGCGGCCTTTTGCGAGGAATTTTTTGTAGCAAAAGGTCTATTTTTTGTGACAAAAAATTCCTCGCGAAAAGCTATTTTAATTTACTATGCACACGTGGCTATACTAGACATTTTGCTACAAAAACGTGATTCCTCGCAAAATGTGACTTTTTGCGAGGAAAATTTTCTCGCAAAATTCGACTTTTTGCGAGGAAAATTTTCTCGCAAAAAGTCACATTTGGAGACAAAAAATTCCTCGCGAAAAGCCATTATAATTTGCCATGCACACTTGACAATATTGGATATTTTGCGACGAAAATTTGATTCGTCGCGAAATGTGACCTTTTGCGACAATAAATTCCTCGCAAAAAAGTCAACCTTTTGCGAGAAAAAATTTCTCGCGAAAAGCCCGTCTAACTTATTATGGACACGTGACAATACTGGACATTTTGCGACGAAAATATATATTCCTCGCAAAATATTACCTTTTGCGAGAAAAAATTCCTCGCAAAAAGTTATTTTTTTAAAATTAAAACTTAATAACTTTTTTCTTTTGTTTCCTTCTCTTTGTTCGTGGTTCGTCTAATATATAAGTCTTTGTTTAAAAAATGACAAAAAAAAAGAATAAAGAAAGTATTAAAAATCTAATTTGATTTTATATAAATTGACAATTTTTAAATATAGTGGGGTCATTTGGATATTCATACAAATTTTTATTAAAAAAAAGACTCTTTGTGATTCCATTCATACTTTTAAATGTGAAAAACTATTAAGATATTCTAAATTTAGTATTTGTAAAAGAGATAAATAAATAAAATAAACTCTCTATATGTGTGTGTGTGTGTGCGCGCGCGCGTGTGTGTGTGTGCGCGTGTGTGTGCGTGTGTGTGCGTGTATGCGTGTGTGATATGAATCGTTAATAATCTAATAATCAAGCATAAAATTTATTGCTAATTATTTATATATAATCTAATTTATGTGTGATTTATATATGTCTAACTGCTAAATTACAATTATGATAAACTTATTACCACGACTAATTTTTAATTGATGAAAACGAGATTGGAAAAAAAAATCTAACTTCCAAAAATCTAATTTATTTTTCAACGTTTAATTATATGTCAAATAAACATAAATAAATAAATAATTAATAATCATGTAATGTTGCCTATAATTATGTTTTTTATTTTTTGTTATAAAGTGTATTAATTTAGACAATATATTTCTCTTAGACTTTTAATTTTTATCGTATAGCTTTGAGTAAATTGTTGAGATATTTTAAACAATTGTTAGAGTTTATTTTAAGAGAGATAAATAATTAAAATGAACTCTATAACAAAAAATAAATATATTTGTTACATATTGATTACTATATGAATAATTAATCATTTACTGGTAAATGGCAAAAACTAATTTTCAATTCGTAATACATATGATACTTGTAACATATGTATATGTATATACGTCTAATAATTAAAGTACTTATATGAAAAAAATATTTTTTATAATGCAATAATTTTATATATCTAATGTATGTGGTTAATACATGATTAATTAATTGACATTAAATTATTTAATATTAACCTAATATTAAATAAATTTAATTATGTTGGATAAATTTATTTAATTACTAAATAAATTTATAATTATCAAAGTCCAAGTATGATTAATTTCAAAATTTCTTAGTTTTTTATTATAATTTTCACATTTGTATACTTTTTATGACAAATAAAAGAGTCTTTAACATTTTTTTTAAGATTTTTAGTGAGAAAATTTTCGTCGCAAAAAGATTAATATTTTGTCACAATATATGATGTTTTGCGATGATTTAATTTCATCGCAAAATGAGGTTTTTTGCGACGAAATACGAATTTATATTCGTCGCAAGAAATAAAATTTAGGCGGACTTATTCCCGATTGAGAATTTTAAAAATTTCAAGTTCTTTAGCGACGAAAAATTTGTCGCTAAAGATCAAAATTTTTGTCGCAAAATGATATTTGGGCGGACTTTTTCCCGCTCTTGAAATTTCAAAATTTTGAAACTCTTTCTCGACGAAAATTTTATCACAAAATATCAAAATGTTGTCGAAAAAAATATTTTTGGCGAACTTTTTCCCGCTTTCATTTGTTTCATAATTTTAAAAACTATTTCGCAACAAAATTTTCATCGCTAAAGGTTAAAATTTCGTCGCAAAATATCCAACTTTTATTATATATACATGGGTTAATTTTTTGGATTGTTTCATTTTCTTCTATCACTTCCAATTCTCTACTCCTTTTCTTTTCCCAACATTTGGTAAATACTTTTACTCTTTCTTTTACTTTTGTGTTGTAATATATTTTCTTTAATAGTTTAATATATTTTTATTTATTTTAATATTTGATTGATATTATTGTCTTTTGTTTGATAGGTATTTTTGAAGATGGAATACAACTCAACATTCTCAACATTCTCAAATTCTTTGCTTCTTCAACATTGTTTTTTTCATAAACTCATTTTTTATGCTTTAATTATTACTTAACATTTTATTTTTATTTTTTTGTTTTTAATAGGTATTTTTGAAGATGGGTTGTACTTGAAGATTTGAGGATTCATACAAAGTCAACAACAAAAGAATTTTTGGAGGATGAAGTTTTGTATTTTTCTTTCTCTTTTTTGTATTTTTTTTAATTTTGCTATGTACAAAGGTTGATATATTGTAAAAATATATTGTGATAAATTTTTTTGTAATTTGTTGTTAATTAATGAAATTATTAATATAAAGAATTAAGTTGTGTAATGAGACATGTCATTTATTCTAAAATTTATAACTAATTAAAAAATAAAATCTGTAAATTTTTAAAAAATAATCAATTTTCGTGTTAAAAATTTATTGCGACGAATTTTTTGTCGCTAAAGGTAGTATTTAGCGAGAAAAAATTGGTCACAATAAACTTTTTTAACTAAAATAATTTTATTAAAAAAGAGTTGTTTTCTAACAATTTCCGACAATATTGGAATTCATCGCAAAATATACTCTTTTGCGACAATTTTTATTTTGTCGCAAAAAGTTGACGTTATGTGATCTTTTTTATGACGAAATATTTGTCGCAAAATACCACTTTTTGCGAGAAAAATTTTGTCGCAAAAATACTTTTTGCGAGGAATTCCAGAATCGTTGCAAAAAAACCTATTGTGACTGGAGCGCGACGAATTTATTTTTGTCGCAAAAACTTATTGCGACGAAATTTTAACTTTTTGCGACGAAAAATTTCGTCGCAAAAAGTCATTTTTCCCGTAGTGTTCCCTTGATAGCCTCTGATCCCCTGCAACATTACCTTTTTCGGTACTAATCAAGAGGTTGTTTCCTTTTGGGTTATGTTGGTGTGTGGTATTGTACTATAGTGAAAAAAAAATGAAGGAACTCTAGACGTTTGGAATATTATTGATGAATTAGCTCTAGTTTTCTCTAACATCACCTTGCATGAATATTGTAGTCACATTCTGAACCTTTTTGGGTTGAGGTGTGACATAAGCCACCCATGCATGTGAATTATTTATCGCATACAAGATTGGTTGGCATGATATGAGACTTTAAGACCTATTTTGCCTATGCTGTCTTTACTAGGTCTACTCTTACCCAACAAAGGTCGAGGGCATAATAATGATTCCTTTGGAAAGCTCCTAGCTTAAGGGGCCTAGGGCAAATGGGCTTGAGAGAAAGAATGTTAAGACTACTTCTAAATATTCATAGGAAACACCTTCAAAATTTTGAGGATATGCTACTTCTCTTATGACTAGGAGAAAACAATGAGAGAAGTAATGTAAGGTTTAACTACTTTATCATATTTGAATTAAGACTCTTCCAATTTTAATAGCAGCATGACTTTTGCAGCTATTTGAAGTAGAACTCTATTTCCTTTCCAAAATGAGAAAGCTGTAACTTCACAATGCAAAATTAATAACAAAAGACCATCTTATACTCTACTGTTTTCACTCAAACACCTACAAATCAAAGCCTAAATTTTTATTTTTCATTTATATATAGTTTAGGCGTATTTATATTATACACTTCCTTTAAGGATTTGGTAACAGATTTGAGGTCCGATAAGCAAGCTTTGACCTATTTTTGGATTTTGTATCATGCAAGTTTACATTACATCTCTTCCTAACTAAGACCCTGGAGTGATACATATTGACTTCCTATAGTAAGATGACATAAAGGATATAATTTTGGGAACACAACAATCCATTTTAAAGACATAATATACTATATATTGGATTAATGGGGTAATATCATACACTACCCTTAAAGTTTGGCAAAATATCACTTAGAAACATAGTTTTGTTTGTATTATCCACGTTTAGTTGTCTAATTCCCTTTACTTTTTGACAAACTAAATTACAATTAAACAGTTATTTATGATGAAAATGAAATTAATATTACTCCATACTTATTGAATATCTAGGTCTAGTTGATGAAAATGTCCATATATATTTGTGAAAAAGCGAATGAAATTAGTCAACTAGACTTACATCATACTAATACGCGGACTTTAACTTAGTCAATTAAACTTAGATCATAAAAATACGTAGACTTTAACGATTGAAATGATATAAATATGATACTATATTTTTGGATGATACTATGCCAAACTTTGGGAGTAATGTATGATATTACCTTTTGGATAAATTGTTTGAGTATCTCAAAAATAATTTTTTTTTGTAATTTCTTGTGACTTATAACGTGTATTTCTATTGAAATTTTCCATTTCTATTGAAAAGAATCTCAACAACTAGAAAAAAAAAATCTTGTGTTTGTTTTTTTTTTTTTAACTCTAGAATGATATAAGTTAATAATTAAATTTTAGTAAGAATCATTCAAGGTAAAATAACTTAAGCTAGTAGATAAATCAAAATAATATAATATAGCTTAAATTTCTTACCGGTCCAACTTGGAACACTTAGATAGACAAAACAATAGAATTGGCTACAGTATAGCCAACGTACCATACATCATTTTTTAAAAATTGTATAAAAGTTATAAATGGGTGTATAAAAGTTGTAAATGAGTAAACTAAAAGTTGTAATATAACTTTTATTTTACCATTTACAACTTTTATACAATTATAATTTATAACTTTTATATAGTCATTTATAATTTTTATACAAAAATTTGGATGTACCAATACATCCGTTGTATTGTAACCATTTCCTGAAACAATTTTAAGTTCTCATGCTTAGGAAGTTAATTCAACTTGCAAATGTGGGGCTTTCCAAGGATCTGCCTCAATGAGGTGCATTTGGGAATAACAAAAGTGGGATGGGGTTTAAAATAACTCTACCTTTTTTATTTTAATAAATCTTTAGATGAAATTATTTTCTTTAAATTTAGTTAAAGATACAATGTTGCTTTTCTTTTTTCTAAAACAAAGTTCACTCCAAATTATAAATAAAATGTGTAGTTTTTTTTTTGAGTAATTGCTTTATATTTGTTATTATAGACATTGCTTTCAATATATTTTTTTTAATTAGTTAGAAGATATCATGAATAAAAGTTTGCATTTAAATAGGGCAAACAGAGCAAGGTGGAAACTCCACATTAGTCAATAGAGATCCTTTGTCTTGACCCAATTCTTAATAGTGGGGAATGTGGTGAGATATCTATAAAACCCAGGTATGGGGCTGAGAGTTTAATCCCCTGTCCCACTTGCCCCTTCACATCCCTTGTATTGTGCTAAGCAACCACTATTTAAAGGGTCATTCACAATTTACCTTTTGTGGTTAGCGGTTTTTTAAATCACAATATGGCCTTCACCTTTTGCCTTTAAACATTAAAATAAACTAAGGAGAGGCAAGATGGTAATCACTAGTGGTGGACCGTAATTAAGGCTTAGAGGGGTCCAGGCCCCAACAAGTAAAATAGATATTAAATTTTCTTTTAAATATTATATTGGATAAATAATATATATTGAGTCCTACTATTATTATTCTGACCACTGTAGGTCTTTTGTATAACTGAACTCATGTATGAATATAATTGATGTTTTAAATTGATGGGTCAGCAAAATTTTTATTTTATTATATTTAATAAATTAAGTATTTTTGTAAAATAGAAAAATAATCCTATTCTTAATTAATTTAGAATTTTTTTATATAAATAACTTTCCTATTAGAGTAAAAATTAGTATCACATATATTAAATAAATGGAGAATTAGTATAAGTAGGCTTTTTAAATAAAGATTTCCGGTGCCAATGGATTTTGTACTAAAGTAATGATTAGTACTAAAGTAACGATTAGTACACTAATTGTGATATCTTTTTACATGTTGTTAATATTAATAACATCATTTTTATTTTTTATTATATGGTTTTTTTAATTGATACATTTTTGGACTAATTTATTTCTAACTTTTTTTATAACTCAGGACCCCAAAAAATTCAATCTGCGTCTATCACAGTAGGTAAGTTCCAAGCTCTTAAAAATTATATTGGACACTGTTGACATATGCAAGGCACTTTAATTAACTATTTTAAAAAACTAACAAGATATAACGTTCTCTTATATTATAATAGATTTATTAAACTCCAAAATTCATGTTTTTGAGGGTTATTGACTCTAGGATGAACTAAGTTTTACCAAATTTTTAGTGAGAAAACACAACTTAATCATAAAAAGGGTTTCGGTTAAATATTTATTTTAATTGAGATAACATAACATTGGAAATGAATCTTTTAACATAAAATCAAACATAAATTTTTAAATATTAATTTGTACAATTTAATAATTAAAATAATTAATAAATTTATAATATTAAATATAATATTAGGACTTTTAATTATGTATATTGGGTTTGATGAAATTAAAACTTTCCTATATAAATACATTCTCTCATACGGACTCTCGTGGTTAGGCTAATATCCCGACCAAAGGCTATGACTGTTGGATCTATTCTAATGTATGTGAATGCTACCATTAAGAAAAATGTGTGGGCCCACTTTAGCCTTTTAATTAAGTTATTTTTTTCTCTCACCTATGAGAATCACTGGGCGCCCTTCTCTCTCAACTTTCACCTCTCTCTCTTTCTCTCGTATTTTAACTTTGATGTTCCAATCCTCTTCTATGTCTTAACCGGTGGTTCTCTCTCTTTGATATAACATCTTCAATCCATTTGAAATAGTCGCAATCTTATTCTTATTATTTTGGGTCCATGCACAGGAGTTTATGAACAACATCTATCTTTTCTGCTAATATAATATTTGATCCATCAACTCTGTATAGAGACCTGCAAATATTAGTTCAAGTTTGATGGAATAAGAGGGATAAGGAAAATAAAATGAAGTTCAAGCATTGTTTTATTCAATTAACGATGCCAATCATTTTCATAATAACTCAACAACGTTTTAACTTTATGATAAAAAACAACTGATACTTGTCAATAACTATTAGTTACGATCAGATTAATTAAAACTTGAATGAAAATTTCAGATAGCAAACGAAAGATGGAATGGTATAGTAAACAAATGAAAGCATGGGGCGAGAGAGAAAAGAAAGAAAGTGGCCTGCTTTATTGATGAGTTTAAGAAAAGGAATGACTGATTTCGTATGGGAAGAAAGTGAGAGAAGAAAGAGAAAGAAATAAATAAGTTTTTTTAACATCTAATGCAATGCATAGAGGTTAAAAAGCTGGCACTGTTTATTGTTCTCATGTAAACATATTAGTAAAAATTCCATTAGAGGTAGGTGGGATGCATCCAACGGCTATGGTATGTGGTTCGGATATTAACTTAACTACGAGAATGCTTTTATATATATATATATATATATATATATATATATATATATTGTTCGGTCTAGTGTTTTATGATGTTCACTTATAGATCGTGTAACGTAAACGCTTTAAACTACAAGTTACGCTTTTGAATAATCAAGCAATTAAAATAATTTATTTTATTATTAGATCTTCATATTGGCGTACCACTCTGTCTTTGAACACCCTCTTATGTATGAACCTCATCATATGCGTTTTCTAGGGTTTTAGGCTCACGTAAAAAGTTGTAGTGATACAAGGGTTTAATATGTAAATACTTTAATACATATTTACCATGAGTACTGCATAAAGCAAAAGACCCGCTGCCAAAGTCTTATTTTTGCAATCTCTCTCTTAATTGGGAAACTAGTTTATGCAATATTATTTTAATAGCCACCAGAACTTTAATAGTATATGTCATTACAGAGTAATACATCGGAGGCTTATAGAGAGTAAGTCAGAGTGAAGTTTTAGCTAAGACACAATCGAAAAGTTCTCCAACTACGTAATCTACCATTCAAAGAAGTCTAACATAACATGCATGGCATGCAAGCTTAGTAATTGGTAATATTAAAAGATTGCAAAATATATAATTGTCCAAATATTAATGTTGGACTTTATCTACAAATTTCAGCTTTCAAATGAGTGGTTTCACAGATTAGATCGACCCAATAATTCCCTCCACAAAAATCCCTAAAAAACTTCATTTAAATTTGCAGGAATTCGGTTGTGGAAGCATATATTCATTTTGATCGATTGATCTATAAGAAATCACAACTACTGATTGGCTACGGGAAGTCTCGTGATACTCCAAGTTGAAAGACGCTCACGGTGTGTGGATATTATGAAAATGACCACAATCATCTACAACACAAAAATCTCTATGGATTAGAACTAGGGAGATTTTGTTTGCGTAGTAGTAGTTTTATATTATCGTGGTTGTAGCTACTGCATTCTATGTCCTTTTTTATAGAGAATAGAATCAGGTTTAGGTTAATAGGATTCCTGAGTTATAAATAACAAGGAAATAGCCTTGCATCACCCTATGGGTGCCAATTAAACATAAAGCCAACAAAATCAATATATATCTCTACAATAATTTAGTTTACTTTTTGGAAGTTTTGTGAGGGACAACATTACGACAACTCACTCAGTCGCGGAGTTGCTAACAAAGGCAACACCAAAATAATCTATCATCAACAGTGTTCTCATGCGAATTAGGTGACTTCTACATTATTACAGGATTAGTTATGAACCCTCTAAGCTCACTTAAGTTGACCACCTAACTTTCAAATATATACAAATACAAAGACAAGATCTGACTTATGCAGAAGATTTCGCATATAAATCTTGTCAGCTATGGCTGAACGGAGAAACCCACAAAACTGAAATATATTGCTCTTTAGTTGCTGATAACAGTATGCTGAACGGTTTTATAGGAGCGAGAACCTCTGCCTTTTGGCTCGAGGCTCTACTTGTTAGCAGTTTAAAGCAAAAACTTCGGATGTAAGTTGATTTTTCTTTCCAAGTTGTTGATCCTGCATGTGAATTAATAGAATAAATTGCAGATGATCATATGGCATATATAAATCTTTTTTTATAGTTGCTCAATTTAACCGATCTAGAAAGCATTTTTGCTCAAGAGTCTCGCTGGAGGTAGTTGTTGATTATTAGTGATCATTAATAACCTATAGTCTTACTTACCTTTTTTTTTTTTTTGCCTTTTCTTTTTGGTTTATTCTAACCCTAGACCGCAAACCAGCTTGAGCCAAGGAAATCAATATGGTATCCAAAGAGTCAGAGAAATGACTACGAACCGGAAAAGTACTCAACATAACCCCGAAAGAAAAAAGCAAGCAGTTGAAAGTCAGAATAAGAAGCAAAGCGACAAGGAAGCAGAAGCCGACAAATACAAAAAGAAGGATAAAAAAAAGCATGGTTGACCCTCTTCAAATGCTTCTACATAGAAACCTCCCCGCATATCCAAAGGGACGTTTAATTTGGAAGTTGAGCGTTCTACATAGGCTGATCATGAGGGCAACTTCCAAATGATACCTTGTTTGCATGTAATTGAATAAGAGAGCGCGGTGGCCCTGGACGGCTAGCTGGAGGCTTAAGTAATTAGCTAATAACAATTATAAGGTTCTGATCCTTATATGAGGTTCTTTCTCTTGATTTCCTTCTGTGCCAAACTTCTTTATGTGAGATAGTTGATTCTTGTAAACTCTCGCCTTCTCTGTTTTATTGAGCCTGCACATTAATGAAATTGAATATTTTTGTGAAATCTTGTATTTTTATATGTATTTATCATAACCGACTTAGTTTATATATATATTTTATTAAATATTTCTTCGGATGATATTTCATAGTCATTCACCAATTATTTTTATTTTACATCATGCACCTTTATACAGTTATACTTCATAAAAATTGTCTAGATTTTATTATTATAATTTTTTCATCAAAATCGCTTTTAAAATTTGAATCCACTTATTTCTTGGTAGTGAATACTACTGATTACTAATGACCTTTATAAGGTAATATAAAATTTGAGGCAGCTTTGAAACATCTCAAGATCCCATTCCTGGTCAAGATTCAACTTTAATCGACTCAATATATGTGTACCTAACACTTATGCAATAGCTGGCTTTGTTAGTATAAAAAACATATTATTTTCAAACACTATAAAATAAAAATTTTAAAAGCAAGAATGAAGATAAACGTGCCATATATATATATAAGAGATGATATTTTGACACAAGAATATTAATACAAAACTAGACACAATTTTTTAGCTATTGATCTATAAAACTCAATGATTAAGATGATTGATGAGTTAATAACATTAAATATATTTTATTGACTTTAAATCTCAACTAGTGGATTTTGTGAGATCAATAGCTAGAAATTTGTGTCAATGCATTTTATTAAAAATTTGTGTTAAAATATCGCCTCCATATATATATTAACGAATATGAAATACGTGAAAATATTTTCGTTAAATGCAATTTCTTTTTTACAAAAAATAATATAAGTCTCATATATATTGCCTGGACAACATATTTAAAATATTGCATATTATATATACATTATTGAATATGAATTTATAATAACATTCTTACTATAGAGCCTTATTGTAGTATTCAATAAAAATATTACCAATCATCAAAATAAAAGAAAATAGAGAAGAAATCTTTAAAGTTTGGTTTAAAAAATAGTGAACGTTGTTATTCATCCCAAATTTCTATCCACAAATTGCTTCTCCAATGATGTGAATTTTATTAATGATTGTTAGGTAGATGGTATGATATTATATTTTGTAGAATAAAGTGTTAGAGGTGTTGTATGAGGTGGAATTAGTGGCAGACCTAAGAAGAGTTCTTGTAAAATTTGAAATTTTATTTTACCATCTTAGTTTAACAAGATTACTTTCTACCCGTCCTTAGAAAGCCTAATTTGAAGTTTGTCTTTCAATTTTTTTTTCCTAATTATCAGCCCCCATCAAACTTTTAGTAGCTTGCCTGTTTTCACTCTAGTGCCATGCATAGATGCCTCTTTCGTCGAGATAATAAAATTTGTAAAACATACTTTACAATTTACAACTGTATTAGCACCCCCTTGTATCTTAGTTCTATTATTTTATTTTATAAATTGTATTTTATATCCTTTTATTTTGATTATTTACTTTGGTATATAATTATATCTTTCTCATTTTGAAGAATTCTTGGTGAGCATTAATATTAACCAACTCTCTTTCTCATACATAAGTTCTACTCTAATAAAAATTATAAATTACATTTGTTTCAAGTATTTTTCTTTATGGTTTATTTGTGATCAGCATATAGTTTAGTAAACATCATTATAAAATAATGATGATGATGATGATGATGATAATTATAATAATAATAATAATAATAATAATAATTATTATTATTATTATTATTATTATTATTATTATTATTATTATGTCTGAGATTTTTTTCCATTTTTATTCATTTGTAGGCTTTTGAAAAAAAAAAAAGGAGTAATGCTTACTATGAAATAATTGTTTTTGGAAATAATTACAGAGATAAATTTCTTTGAGAAAAAAACTTTTAAGTTGCCATGGTAAAGAAAAATGTGTTAAAAGTAAAACAAGGTCATCTTGAAATTTATACGCAAGCTTTACTCAGAAATTCCAAATTAGAACCTGAAATTTGAATTATAAAGCTAATGTCTAGGATTATAAATAAAAATATCTTTGATAGCATTGGCAATGAGTAATAATCCAACATTTTCAATGTACAAATACTGATTGATGACATTTATGAATGCACAAAATTAAAAAAAAAATCATTAAATATTTGCATTTCAAATTGTATTAGAATTATTTTGTGGGGTAAGTTTCATTATATCTCTCTTATCTATATATAGTTCTTTTATTAATTTATATATTTTATAAATTTCCTCATGGCACAGTGGTTTTATAAGGAAAAAATATATAAATTTAATTTGCAATATTTAAGGGTGTATTCTTTTATGAATCCAGTATTTTTGTTTTCAATTGAATTTAGAAATATGTGGTTGATTTTGAATTATTTTAAATTTTGAAAAGAATATATGATTGAGATTGAATATAAATTACATTGAAAAATGTGCAGCACAGAAAATATGATTTGAAAATAAGAAAGAACAGAGCCTAAGGTTCTACCCTTTGAAAAAAATCATGTGCTTGATGTAAGAGGAATGATTTGTGACTTTGAACACTTGGAATTCATAGATTGGTGGGCGTGCATTGGCAGTGGTGATGCCCGTGATGTGACAAGTTCCAGTGCTTAAAACCTCTTTTCCCATTCGGTTAGTTTTGCTTCAGAGGAACTACACATTAATATTGTTGGCTTTTATTGGTACTATTGTTGCTTTCTAACATTTGTTTTTTTTTCTTTTTGTTTTCTTTTTGTTTTTTGTTTTTTTTGGTGTTGGTTGCATATTGGTGGTGGACTAGCTAGAGGCATGTGTGTGGTGTAATTATTGTAGAGGTTTTAAGCATCCAACTTAAAAGAATGGCTAATAATTTGAGTGATCTATTTCTTTATATGCCCTAAGACACCCCTTTAATCATCCAATAAGGGAGTCAACAACCCTCCCCACCCCTGAAACAAGACTCTCTTGTCGGTGAGCCTCTTCACCGGGAACTAGTCACTCATCATATTGACATCATAGATGGGCTCTAATACCATTTCGCTTCAAGTGTCAAACCAAAAAAGTTAATCTAATAGATAAACTGGTCAACTGGTCAAACACACAAACACATGCACGCACACACACACATGCACACACTTGCACGCGCGTGCGCGCACACACACAGAGAGTAGCTAGAAATTCTGTCCAAAGGGAGCAACTTCAACCAATGATAAACTTATAAATTCTCCATAAAAATAAACATTGAAACACATGTAGAAGTTTATAAATTTTCAAATATTTCTCTAAAAATTATGAACATAGAGCAGTACATATGTTCAAGATATTCAAACATTTAGGGGGATTTTTGTTTAATTAGAAACATATAGGGGTACGTCGATAACATTTTGAAATTTTTTAAATTCCAGGAGCCCCTCCTGATCTCTATGTAGCTTCATCTATGTGTTTTTCCATATATATGGAGAAAAGCATCTAGTCGATCCTTTCTTTCTCCAACTACATAATCTACCATTCGAAGAGCCTAAAATAGCATGGCGAGCTCATATATTGATAAACATGCCAGCTTTACACAAATTACTTACCCATAAGTGATTTTACTTTTTATCATTTTTGCATTTCTTATCCTTTTCTATTAAAATCAAAATTCAAAGCATCTCTTTCCATCATGTTATATACGCTCACAAGCTCACAATATTTCCTAATATCTTATTAATTGATCAAATAACTTTTTTATTGGCAGCCTTCAAAATTAAGATAATTAAATAAATAATCAGTTTATATATATATTTTATTAAATATTTCTTCGGATGATATTTCATAGTCATTCACCAATTATTTTTATTTTACATCATGCACCTTTATACAGTTATACTTCATAAAAATTGTCTAGATTTTATTATTATAATTTTTTCATCAAAATCGCTTTTAAAATTTGAATCCACTTATTTCTTGGTAGTGAATACTACTGATTACTAATGACCTTTATAAGGTAATATAAAACTTGGGGTAGCTTTGAAACATCTCAAGATCCCATTCCTGATCAAGATTCAACTTTAATCGACTCAATATATGTGTACCTAACACTTATGCAATAGCTGGCTTTGTTAATATAAAAAACATATTATTTTCAAACACTATAAAATAAAAATTTTAAAAGCAAGAATGAAGATAAACATGCCATATATATATATATAAGAGATGATATTTTGACACAAGAATATTAATACAAAACTAGACATAATTTTTTAGTTATTGATCTATAAAACTCAATGATTGAGATGATTGATGAGTTGACAACATTAAATATATTTTATTGACTTTAAATCTCAACTATTGAATTTTATGAGATCAATAGCTAGAAATTTGTGTCAATGCATTTTATTAAAAATTTGTGTTAAAATATCGCCTCCATATATATATATATATATTAACGAATATGAAATAGGTGAAAATATTTTCGTTAAATGCAATTTCTTTTTTACAAAAATTAATATAAGTCTCATATATATTGCATGGACAACATATTTAAAATATTGCATATTACATATACATTATTGAATATGAATTTATAATAACATTCTTACTATAGAGTCTTATTGTAGTATTCAATAAAAATATTACCAATCATCAAAATAAAAGAAAATAGAGAACAAATCTTTAAAGTTTGGTTTAAAAAATAGTGAACGTTGTTATTCATCCCAAATTTCTATCCACAAATTACTTCTCGAATGATGTGAATTTTATTAATGATTGTTAGGTAGATGGTATGATATTATATTTTGTAGAATAAAGTGTTAGAGGTGTTGTATGAGGTGGAATTAGTGGCAGACCTAAGAAGA
Source organism: Boswellia sacra (assembly GCA_013180625.2). NCBI lineage: Eukaryota > Viridiplantae > Streptophyta > Magnoliopsida > Sapindales > Burseraceae > Boswellia > Boswellia sacra. The sequence goes on along the minus strand of SNVD02009500.1, from coordinate 20,420 downwards.
GGCCTTGTAAAATTTGAAATGTTATTTTAACATCTTAGTTTAACAATATTACTTTTATACCCGTCCTTAGAAAACCTAATTTGAAGTTTGTCTTTCAATTTTTTTTTCCTAATTATCAGCCCCCATCAAACTTTTAGTAGCTTGCCTGTTTTCACTCTAGTGCCATGCATAGATGCCTCTTTCGTCGAGATAATAAAATTTGTAAAACATACTTTACAATTTACAACTGTATTAGCAACCCCTTGTATCTTAGTTCTATTATTTTATTTTATAAATTGTATTTTATATCCTTTTATTTTGATTATTTACTTTGGTATATAATTATATCTTTCTCATTTTGAAGAATTCTTGGTGAGCATTAATATTAACCAACTCTCTTTCTCATACATAAGTTCTAGTCTAATAAAAATTATAAATTACATTTGTTTCAAGTATTTTTCTTTATGGTTTATTTGTGATCAGCATATAGTTTAGTAAACATCATTATAAAATAATAATGATGATGATGATAATTATAATAATAATAATAATAATTATTATTATTATTATAATTATGTCTGAGATTTTTTTCCATTTTTATTCATTTGTAGGATTTTGAAAAAAAAAGGAGTAATGCTTACTATGAAATAATTTTTTTTGGAAATAATTACGGAAATAAATTTCTTTGAGAAAAAAACTTTTAAGTTGCCATGGTAAAGAAAAATTTGTTAAAAGTAAAACAAGTTCATCTTGAAATTTATACGCTAGACTTACTCAGAAATTCCAAATTAGAACCTGAAATTGGAATTATAAAGCTAATGTCTAGGATTATAAATAAAAATATCTTTGATAGCATTGGCAATGAGTAATAATCCAACATTTTCAATGTACAAATACTGATTGATGACAATTATGAATGCACAAAATTAAAAAAAAAAATCATTAAATATTTGCATTTCAAATTGTATTAGAATTATTTTGTGGAGTAAGTTTCATTATATCTCTCTTATCTATATGTAGTTCTTTTATTAATTTATATATTTTATAAATTTCCTCATGGTACAGTGGTTTTATAAGGAAAAAATATATAAATTTAATTAGCAATATTTAAGGTTCTACCCCTTAGAAAAAAAAAAAATCATGTGTTCAATGTAAGAGGAATGATTTGCGATTTTGAGCACTTGGAATTCATAGATTGGTCGGTGTGCATTGGCAGTGGTGATGCCCGTGATGTGACAAGTTCCAGTGCTTAAAACCTCTTTTCCCATTCGGTTAGTTTGCTTCATAGGAACTACACATTAACATTGGTGGCTTTTATTGGTACTATTGTTGCTTTCTAACATTTTTTTTTTCGTTTTTGGTGTTGATTGCATATTGGTGGTGGACTAGCTAGAGGCATGTGTGTGGTGTAATTATTGTAGAGGTTTTAGGCATTCAACTTAAAAGACTAACTAATAATTTGAGTGATCTATTTCTTTATATGCCATAAGACACCCTTTTAATCATCCAATAAGAGAGTCAACAACCCTACCCACCCTGAAACAAGACTCTCTTGTCAGTGAGCCTCTTCATCGGGAGCTAGTCACTCATCATATTGACATCATAGATGGGCTCTAATACCATTTGGTTTCAAGTGTCAAACCAAAAAAGTTAATCTAATAGATAAACTGGTCAACTGGTCAAACACACACACACATGCACACGCGCGCACACACACATGCACACACGCGCACGCGCATGTGCGGACACACACAGAGAGAGTAGCTAGAGATTCTGTCCAAAGGGAGCAACTTCAAACAATGATAAACTTGTAAATTCTCCATAAAAATAAACATTGAAACACATGTAGAAGTTTATAAATTTTCAAATATTTCTATAAAATTATCAACATAGAGCAGTACATATGTTCAAGATATTCAAACATTTAGGGGGATTTTTGTTTAATAAAAAACATATAGGGGTACGTCGATAACATTTTGAAATTTTTTCAATTCCAGGAGCCCCTGATCTCTATGTAGCTTCATCTATGTGTTTTTCCATATATATGGAGAAAAGCATCTAGTCGGTCCTTTCTTTCTCCAACTACATAATCTACCATTCGAAGAGCCTAAAATAACATGGCGAGCTCATATATTGATAAACATGCCAGCTTTACACAAATTACTTACCCATAAGTGATTTTACTTTTTATCATTTTTGCATTTCTTATCCTTTTCTATTAAAATCAAAATTCAAAGCATCTCTTTCCATCATTTTATATACGCTCACAGGCTCACAATATTTCCTAATATCTTATTAATTGATCAAATAACTTTTTTATTGGCAGCCTTCAAAATTAAGATAATTAAATAAATAATCAGTTTTTATATCCTTATACTCCAATAATCTCGGCTTAAAAAAATAATATGAGATATTTTGAATGAAATTGGTATTTGGGTGGAATTTCCATACTGTCAAAATAATATATTGGAAATTTTCCAAAACTAGCCAAATTGAGGGGTTATTGTGAGTTTATTTTTTTCTCTTATATATATAATTTCTTTTTGTTTTTTATAACTTAAACAAATTATTGACTTGTTGAGTAATCTACTCATATGTAGCTTGATTGGAAACAATTATTTGGTTTTTTAGTGATACTTAATAAATATATATAGGACAAAGAATCTATTTGTTAAGCAATATCTACTGGACAACTTGATAACTCGCTTTACAACAAACACTTGGTTAGTACAAAAAATAATAATAAATTTTTGGTAATCGTTAAAGGAAAAGGTATAATTTAATTAAATTTCAGAAACATTACAGATTTTAACTACCTTTTGTTTCCGAAATTTCTTTCCACAATCATAGGAAGGCGAGTTTAATAGCCAAGAGTATGATGTACAACAATTTATAAATATTTTAAAATTGTTTAGTCTAATTTTTGTATTTTAAATATGATTATTAATCATTCTATAGTCTTAAATTGCTAGGGATTTTAGTTGTCACTAATATGGATTTGTTTAGTTTATTAATCCAAGTAAAATTTAGGTTTATTAGTTACAATATATTATGGCGGTAGATCCTCTTTAGAAGGTATTGTCACATTTAAAAACTCTTTACACTAACTTACCATGCAGAGTTATACAAGGTTATAAATTATTATCACATTATTATTTAACCTTAATTAAAATTAATAGTTTTAAAAAATTATTTTTTCAATCATATGATGCATATGATTTGTATCATGTAAGATTAGAAATATGAATCGTTCCTATTTTAAGTGACAAAAACTGGCTAACAAACTTCTATCTGTTGTTGTTATTATTATTATTAATTTTTGTGATGATCATGTGGCAGCACGATCTGCTAACGATTAAATTTGATTAAACTTGCAAAAGTCCTCCTTTTTTTTCAGATCAAGGCTTTCCAATTTACCACAATTCCCAACATTCGCAGGAACTGAAACATTTAGAGTAGTGTTGTCCAAATACAAAAAATTTTAAATTTGGGGTTGGTAGGTTTTCAGTGCTTCCAATTTGTCGGGACATTTTTGTCCTACTGGCGATTGGTTGCGGGGGTTGGTTGGTGTGGGATGGGTTGGTGTTGGCTGCTTCCTGGTTCTTTTGAAATATTGCAATGGCAGAACAAACACTCCAAAAATGGTACAATCCTAAGCTCAACTAAGCAAACATCAAGCAGTAGAAGTACGTTGTGAGTTATGACTATTTATTTTTTACATTGTTGGAAAGAGGACCTCTGTACTTAAAAAAGCAATGAATGCGTTCAGAAAAACCAGTGGCCAGAAATCATCTCAGAAGTAACACTAATTAGTTGTAATGAAATGGGTTGCAGATGGAAGAATCCTCTGCATTCTGCCTGGATATGTAAGAACTAAATGGAAATGACAATAATCCACTTCCAACTCACTCAGTCTCTGTCGTTAGGCATAGTCAGGTCTCTTTAAAATCTCTTCAATATTAACTAAAAGAGTCGGTACGCAACCATAATTGAACCAATCTTTGGATCAATGAAAACACTCAATAGGTTCAAATACATTGTTCAGAACTAGGTTAATAGATCCTTCCGCTTATAATCTGACAAACGCAGATATTGCATGCCTAGACTACTTAGAAACCACTAGTAGAAAATTAGAAATTGACCTGAGCACTACAGGGCATAATGGCCTTTTCCCTGCAAAAGTACAAACAATATACAAGTTGTCAAAGAATTATTTTTAACATGATTTTTGCAGCTGAATCTATGATTTGACAATGTATATACAAGCATGTGTATTATGGTGTGCATCAGTGTGTCTGTACTGTAAAAGAGAGGCAGAAGCAGAAGAGAGAGGGGAAGAGAGAATTTTTTTGAATTCCAACAAATCAAAATCACATGGATATGACACAAAAGAAGCCAAGTCAGAATGTCAAAAGACTTACTGGTATTTGCATGTCTTGGTTGCACTTGCATCCAATAATTGTTGACCACATCCGTCATAGTAGGCTTGTCGCTTTGCTCCTTCTTACATCGCAAGGCTACTAAGAGCGCATCGATTACTTGTTCCCTGGTATTTGAAACCTGAAAGTCCTCCACAAGGCTTGAATCAGCAACATTATAGATGTCGGCGGTGTTGTTCCATACAGAGCTAACCCACCCAACAATATCTGAGTTCTCAAGAAATGATGGATCCAGAACCTTCTTTCTGGTTATTAGTTCAAGTAAAACAATGCCATAGCTATACACATCAGACTCCTTGCTGTTTCTCATTGTACATGCATTTTCTGTCAAACACCATAAATAATAGTAAAGATGTTAAAAATATTTGATTACGGAACAAATGTGAAACTATAATAATGTGTATACAAGAACTACCTGGTGCAATGTAACCACTTGTCCCCACAACTGCTATGGATTGGGTTGAAGTAGGAGACTGATCAAGTAGTTTTGCAATACCAAAACACCATATATAATAGTAAAGATGTTAAAAATATTTGATTACGGAACTAATGTGAAACTATAACAATGTGTATAGAAGAACTACCCGGTGCAATGTAACCAATTGTCCCCGCAACTGCTATGGATTGAGTTGAAGTAGGAGACTGATCAAGTAGTTTTGCAATACCAAAATCGGATATATGAGGCTCCATATCAGAGTTAAAAAAAAATTCTCTGGTTTGATGTCTCGGTGCACTATAGGAGGATCACAGTCATAATGAAGATACGCAAATCCATAAGCAGTCCCAATTGCTATCTTGAAGCAAACCTGCCATTTTAAAGTCGGCTGAGAATCAATCGCATGCAGAACATCAAAAAGACCCCCATTTTCCATGTACCTGTAGAATATCAATCCATAGTCCTTCTTTAACCAAGAGTCATCATATTTTAGATTTCGGTGCCTAACCATCCCAATAGTTTGAATTTCTCTAATCATACTCGAGCATCCTAATGTTTTGCTCTCCAAATGTAAGCTTCTTAACTGCAAACACTTTGTTTGGTTCCAATGTGGCCTTGTAAACAACTCCATGTGCCCCTCTCCCACAAATGTATCGGTCATTCAGATACTCAGTAGCGTCCATCACTTGTTGGAGTAGGGAGCCCTTTCAGCAGAGATCTCAACATCCTGCTTTGGCCTTCTGCGACGAAGAAACAAACAAACCAATCCAAGAAGCACAAGAACAAGAAAGAGCAAGGCGCCAATGACTATTGAAACAATTTCAATGCTACTAAGGCTACTTCCGGTGCTTAACTGATGATCACAGGGCTTCAGGTAGCTGTTTCTAGCACAAGTTGAACTGCCAGATGAAAGACAAGTGACACAAAGACTGAGATTGCCCAAGAATGAAGATGGAGATGAGCCCAGCATCTTAATCATTGATTCTGGAACTCGACCTGTGTAGAGATTGTAAGATACATTGACCTCCAACAACGACCGAATATTTCCAAGGGGAGCCAATGTTCCTGCCAGTTTATTGGCAGATATATCCAGTTTTTCTAGATAGATCAGCTTCCCCAGCGCTGAAGGAATTTCACCAGTCAATTTATTGTTGCTGAGATTCAACATATATCGTAGACTCTGCAATGATCCAATTGTGAGGGAATCTCGCCTCCCAACTGATTACCACCATTTGAAGCTCTCTAAGATTCTGAAATTCTGACAAGGAATTCGGAATGGCCCCCGAAAACTGGTTTTCACTTAAAATTAAGGTGGATAGACTTTTCCACCTTGTCAAGCTCGATGGAATTGGACCATTCAATGAATTGAATCCCACGTCAAAAACTTCTCAAGTTTTCCACAATTTGAGAGCTGAGATGGCAAAGAACCTTCCAAACGATTGTTTGAAAGATTCAATTTTCTAAGATTTGCGAGATTTCCCCCGTAAGATTGTTCCATGACAATTAACAGAAGTGAGATTAGTACAGTTGCCCGAGCCTGAGGGACTTGCTACTGTGATGTTATTTCTGCTGATGTCCAGATAGTCAAGGTTCGGATTTTTGGCAAATTCAGGGAGTACCCCTGTAAGGCGATTCTCGCAGAGGAAAACTCTCCGTAGAGTCGAGCAGCTTCCAACATCAGAAGGAATGCTACCACGAAGCTGATTGAAACCCATATTTAGAAGTTCTAATTTCTGCCCAAAGCAAAGATTTGGCAGGATTTCACCAGTGAATTTATTGTTGGTAAAGTCCAGCCTCGTTAAGCTGCTGTTGACTCCCAAATTTTGAGGTATAACCCCAGAGAACTGATTGTTATACAAGTAGATTTTCTTCAGCTGTTTGAGTTTTGTCATCTCTAAAGGTAGCTCACCAGAAAGAGAATTATTATACACAAAAAGATTCTCAAGGCTAGGAAATCTCCAAATCCCGAGTGGAATCTCACATGTTTGTCGGTTCTCAAACAGTTGAAGGTCCGCTAACTCATTCGGCATCCCCAGTTCATCTGGAATTTCACCTTCAAGTTCATTTGTATACAGCGTTAAGATTTTCAAGGACTTGCACTTCCCTAATTCTGGTGGAATTTTCCCGGACAAATGGTTTTCACCAAGTTCATGTTAGGGATGCAATGGACACTCAGAACATATTTTGAGAGAAAATTAACTTGTATTCATAGAGAAAATTGTATTACAAGATTTACACAAAAACTCCCCTAAAACTTTCTTGGAGCTCTCCTGGCTCTCTCACACTCTCAGAACTCTCTGGTTCTGAATTCTAACTCTCTCTGGAGTCCTCACACTTGATTACATCTCTGCAGAATTCGTCCTATATTTATAGGAGTTTTCTGCATAAATTTTCAACATTTTAGGTCACCTAACATTATCTACCGTTAGACTTTCCTGGAGGTAGGTAACCTCCCTTTGACATGGGAGGGATTTCTAGAAGCTCCATGCATTATGCATGAGCTCAGCAATTCTCCCCCTCCATCCCATGCAAAAGGGGATAACTACAAAAGTAATCAGACAGCTTGTAATCCAACTGTCTCTGTATAGTTCTAGCTTGTCTCTTGTGACTACCTTTGTTAACATGTTGGCTGGATTCTCTTTAGTATGGATCTTCACTAGTTTCAACAGTTGCTTGTCCATCACCTCACATATCCAATGATAGCGAATGTCGATATGCTTCGTTCGAGAATGGTACACTGAATTCTTGCTTAAATCCAGAGCACTTTGACAATCACAGTGTACTTTGTACTCCTTTTGCTCGATCCCAAGTTCTTGGAGAAACCGCTTCAACCATAACATTTCTTTATCAGCTTCCGCTGCGGTAATGTATTCAGCCTCTGTCGTGGATAGCGCAACAAACTTCTATAGTCTTGACTGCCATGACATAGCTCCCCCTGCAAAAGTGTAAACAAAACAGTAGGAGATCCTGACGGCCATATCTGAATCTGTATAGCTTCCAAAATTGGATCAGCTTCCCCATAATACAAGCATATCTTTGATGTACCTTTAAGGTATCTGAGAATCCACTTGACTGCCTCCAAATATTCTTTCCCTGGGTTGGAAAGAAATCTGCTCACGACTTCTACAGCATAAGCAATATCCGGCCTTGTACACACCATGGCATACATCAAACTTCCTATAGCAGAAGAATAGGGTACCAACGTCATGTCCTCTATCTCTTTCTTGGATGAGGGACATGATCTCTTGCTCAGCTTGAAATGATTAGCCAGTGGCACACTAACTAGCTTAGCACCATCCATGTTGAACCTTTGGATTACACGTTCAACATATTTCTCCTGAGATAGCCATAATTTCTTCTGTTTCCTATCTCGACGAATATGCATCCTTAAGATTTGCTGAGGTGGTCCCAAATCCTTTATATCAAAGGTTTTTGATAGTTCATTCTTCAGCTGCTTTATTTTTGTTGCATCCTTCCCGACGATCAACATGTCGTCCACTTATAACATAAGTGCAACAAAATCTCTACCTGGAAGTTTCTTGAAGTAGACACATTGATCTGCAGCGGTTCTTTTGTACCCATGACTCACCATAAAGGAGTCAAACTTCTTGTACCATTGCCTTGGTGCTTGTTTGAGGCCATATAAGTTCTTTTTCAGCTTGCACACGAGGTTTTCTTTTCCTCAAACCTCAAATCCTTCTAGCTGCTTCATATAAATTTCTTCATGCAAGTCTCCATGAAGAAATGTTGTTTTCACATCCATTTGTTCAAGCTCCAAATCTAGACTTGCTGTCAATCCGAGGATGACGCGGATTGAGGACATTTTTAATACAAGTGAGAATATTTCATCAAAGTCAATTCCTTTCTGCTGAAGGAATCATTTTACCACCAACCGGGCTTTATGCTTCATCACCTTTCCTATTCCATCTTTCTTGAGCTTGAATACCCACTTGTTCCTCAGTGCCTTCTTTCCATTAGGGAGCTCGACTAGTTCATAACTTTTATTCTTCTCTAGAGAATTCATCTCATCTCGCATTGCATGCAGCCAACGTTCTTTGTCTGGATGAGATAAAGCTTCACGAAAGCTTTCTGGCTCCCCCTCATCAGTAAGCAGTGTATACTCTGATTTTGGATATCTCCTCGACGGAATCCTACCTTGCTCAGATCGTCATAGCTGAGGTTCTTCATTTCCAGGAGGTACAGCAGCTTCTACAGGTGATTGTGGCTCCCCTGGCTCAGCAATCTCTTTATTTTCCTCCTCCTCATCTGCTTTTGGAACTTCTTCTGGTACTTCATCATTTCTTGTGGCATTTAGTGTTGAATCTGCAACAATATCTGGGTCACTGCTAGTGAGATTTGTAGATATTGTTGTCTTTTCAGCGTCTTCAAATGTTTGGTCTTCATGGAACACGACATCTCTGCTTAGGATGACTTTCTTTTCCTTTGGGTCCCATAATCTGTATCCGAATTCTTCATCTCCATAACCAATGAAGATACATGGAACAGTTCTTGCATCGAGCTTCTGTCTGAGCTCCTTGGATACATGTGCGAAGGCTAAACAACCAAACACTTTCAAATGATTATAGGAGGGCTTTTTATTAGACCATACATTTTCTGGAATCTCGAAGTTCAGTGGCACCGATGGTGATCTGTTGATTAGATAACAGGCTGTACGAACAGCCTCCCCCCAGAATGGCTTGGGCAACTTAGCCAATCTGAGCATACTCCTGATCCGTTCCATGATGGTTCGATTAATCCTCTCGGCTACTCCATTATGCTGAGGTGTACGTGAGACCATTCTTTCATGATGGATGTCGTATCTCCGACTGTATGCATTGAACTCTCTGGAGGTATACTCGCCTCCATTATCTGATCGGAGGCATCTTAACTTTTTACTCGTTTCACGTTCTACCATGGCGTGAAACTGTTTGAACTTCTCCAGAACTTCATCCTTTGTCCTAAGAAAATATATCCATACTTCGAGATGCATCATCAATAAAGGTCAAGAAATGCCTGTTGCCGCCTAGGGTCTCCACTTCGAGAGGTCCGCATACATCACTGTGCACTAGCTCCAACAACTTTGATTTCCTTACTGATGAGGAGCTGAATGATACCCTCCGTTGTTTCCCGTACAAGCAATAGTTACAAGGATGAGACACTGCATCCTTGGAAACAGTGATCAACTTTTTCTTCTGAAGGATTGTCAAACCCTTCTCACTCATGTGACCGAGCCTTTTATGTCATAAATCCTGAGGTATCATGTGCTCTGCTATATGAAGGCTCTCTCCGTTTATCTTTACATGAGTCTTGTAAAGATTGTCACATAGTTTTTATCGAGCAACCACCATGACCCCTTTCAACATCTTCCATGTACCATTGTTGAAGCAACTCTCATAGCCTTGCTGATCAAAGGCTTTTACCGAGAACAAGTTGAGTCGAAGATCTGGCACATGACGAACGTCTTTCAAAGTCATTGTACATCCGACGTTCGTTTGGAATTGAACATCACCAATTCCCATAATCTTGGCGGTGCTGTTATTTTCCATCTTCACTATCCCAAAGTCTCCTGCTTTGTACGTGGTGAAGATTTCTTTGCAAGGAGTGACGTGGCAGGAAGCTGCTATGTCTATTACCCATTCTACTCCTTGGTCCGCTCTGTGGAAGCATGTCTCTTCTGCACAAATGGTCACTTCTTCTATGACTATGACTCATGGCTCTTCGTTGCTCTGTGCTTGTGAACTCTCTGGGTTTTGCTTCCGTAAACTGCGATAGTTTTTCTTCATATGACCCTTTTTGCCATAGTGATAGCATTTGTATGTGGGTCTCCACCCATCTGTTGACTTGCCCCTTCTGTCTGTCGACTTGCCTTTGCTTTTACTTCTACCTCTTCTCCAGTCTTGATCACCTCGAGACTGTCTTCCTCGATTCTCTGTGATGTAGGCTTCATCTTGACTGGTGCCTACATCTTTCCTTCTAGCCTCCTCGTTCATCAAAGCATCCTTAACCATTGATAAGTTAAGTTTTCCACCGGGGGCTGAATTACTGAGGGAAATCACTAACATTTCCCATGAGTCTAGAAGCGAACTGAGAAGTAGAAGGGCTTGTTCTTCGTCTCCAAGCTGTAACTCGACTATTGACAATTGATTCATCAAGTTTTGAAACTCACTTGTGTGTTCTGCTACGGAAGTCCCACTCTCAAACTTCAAGTTTACAAGCTGTCTCATCAGGATGGCTTTGTTCTGTGCTGACTTGGCTTGATACATACCCTCTAATTTTGTCCATAGAGAATATGCATCTATTTCCTTGGCTACATGGTGGAAGACGCTATAGTCGATCCATTGCCTGATCTGATCGATGCACTTTCTATTTATCTTCTTCCACTCTGCCTCTTTTTCTGTCTCAGGTCCCTGCCCTTGAAATTCTATAGGATCATATAGATCCTTACAACTAAGAGATCCTCCATCTTGGGTCTTCGTAGTGTGTAATTGGTAGCAGTCAATTTTATCATAGCTCCGGATGGTTCTTCCATTTTAGAACAATTTATTGACTAAAATTAGAATAGAATTTCAAAAATTCGAGCCCACCATTACGTCCGGAACGGTCAAAATTAGTGAAATAGCCTCTTCCGGGGCTCAAAAATTCGTTTTGTACAAGAAATACGAAGCTTGGAAATCTCAAGGACTAAACTGAAATTCCTTAAGGACTAAACTAAAATCTCAGAAACGTAGGGGGTCAGAATGTAATTACCCAGAATCACAGGGGCCAAATCAAAATTTTAGAAAGATTAGTTGACGTGGCAGGTCCAGGACACATGTCGATGACATGTCTGACATGTGTATAATGACATGGCACGTCCTCTAATGTGTCTGGTGATGTGGCAATGATGACGTGGCTGATGACTAGGTTCGATGACGTGGTGACACTGCTGACGTGTCTGATGACGTAGTGGATAACGTGCTGACGTGTCTGATGATGTGGCGGATCATGTGGTCATCTTCAATCTCTGGATGGCGCGTGCGACGTTTGGAGAGAGTGACGCCCACTCGTAGTTTAGTCCTCCGGCGCGTGCGGCTTCTCTGGTGGTCGGATTGATCGCCAAAAAATTACAGAATGATCATCTCAACATCAGGAACACACTGAATACTTCAAATTTAAAATTTGAATTCTTTCTGGAAATTCGAAATTTTTCAGAAACAGGGGACAATTTTTCTCTGAATTTTTTCTCTCTGTTCTGACGTTCCAGGAGCTCAACCGGGCTTTGATGCCACTTGTTAGGGATGCAATGGACACTCAGAATTGATTTTGAGAGAAAATTAACTTGTATTCACAGAGAAAATTGTATTACAAGATTTACACAAAAACTCCCCTAAAACTTTTCTGGAGCTCTCCTGGCTCTCTCACACTCTCAGAACTCTCTGGTTCTGAATTCTAACTCTCTCTGGAGTCCTCACACTTGATTACATATATCTATGCAGAATTCGTCCTATATTTATAGGAGTTTTCTGCATAAATTTTCAACATTTTAGGTCACCTAACATTATATACCGTTAGACTTTCCTGGAGGTAGGTAACCTCCCTTTGACATGGGAGGGATTTCTAGAAGCTCCATGCATCATGCATGAGCTCAGCAATTCAAGGATGGAAAGTTTATCTTGAAGGCCAAACGAAGGTGGAGTTTCACCTTCAAGGTTGTTTGTATGCAAAGCGAAGATTTCCAGGGATTTGCACTTACCGAATTCTGGCGGAATTTTTCCTGATAAATGATTGGTACGAAGGTGAAGAACAAAAAGCCTATCTAGTAGGCCAAAGGAAGATGGAATAGTGGCTGTTAAATTGTTACCCCCAATTTCTAGAGTTGTTAAGCTACTACAATTCCCAATAGACTTCGGAATCGAACTATTAAGACTGTTTTTAGGCAAGACAGCCAAAAGCCAGTTCTTCTCTTGCTCAAAAACACAAATTTTAAACTTGGGATTTGAGACAAGGATTCAGGTATTTCTCCAGTAAAATCATTGAAAGACAAATCCAAGTACCCAAGAGCACTACAATTGCCTAGTCGCTGTGGTATATTACCGAAGAAATTATTATGACTCGAATCAATAGTCCGTACCTCTGTCAAGTGAACAATCTCAGGTCCAGTTTGACCAGAAATCTCATACCTTGATAAGCACTGACCTCCTTCAAGTTGGCATGAAAACTCAGCTTGAATTAATTTGTACAGAGCTTTGAAATGTGATATTCGCAAAGAATGAACTTGTTAGCTATTTAGCTGGAAAGAGAGAGTGTTAAAACTTAAGAGGGATATAAAAGATAACGGCAGGCTGCAGTTTTTTTTTTTTTTGGTTGTAATATTCTTCACTGTTGGAGTTTAAATAGTTAAGGACGCGGTGATAAGATATGTGGAATAAATGGTACATTTCTACACCGTTTCAGTGTTCCATATGGTTTCGAAGTCAATTTGGACTCTTGAATACTTCAACAATTAAGCATGACCAGTGCAAGTTTCCTTGGAGCTTGCTTGGATTGCCGGAAAACATTTCTACACGTGATTTTGTCATTGTAAAGCAGGGCCGATCTATTATTGGGCTGGCCGGACTAGAATTTTGGAAATTTATAAATATTCCGTTATTTAATATGATATATATTTTGACACGACCCGCCCCTAGCTAACACGGGAGAATCGTGCCTAAAACTATACTAAGAAAATCTGACTTTTTAAAATATGCTAATTTATGAAAAATTTGGCAGAGTTTCCCCTGTATTTTAGACTAATCCCCCTGCCAAATACACAAAATTCAACACTTCCAAAATATTTATATAACCACTAACTTCCCTTTCGGGACCTTAAGTCCATCTATTAAAATAATTGTATCTCCAAAACAGTCTTTAGAAGAAAATATGGCCTCCGGCCTCAAATATGATTAATTTCGATTCAAAAAGTTTACAACCAAAATTTTAAATATAAGTTTAAAAACTCAAACATGATTGAATAAACAAAAATGTCTAAAAGAAACTAAAACAAATCTTTGATACATATACGATATCAAATATTTACATATGCAAGAAAACCATCTACGATAATACAATAAGAGATAAAAAAGAAAGCTCTCAAAACATCATCAAATGGCCAACCTCAAGCAGCTACTGGCGTTCCGACTGAACACTGCAATCTCCTGGGAAAAATGGTTTAAAAAAAAAAGGTGAGTATAAACTCAGTGAGTGGGATAGAGTCATTAAAATAGATAAAAATTTGCATAAGATAAAATAATACATCATAACAAGTAATTAACTAAAAATTCTGCTTTACTAGCATTGATTAGAAAACTGCTTCTAAAAGATACAAAAACGAGCTAATCTTTAAATAATCCATATGCCTTTCACAAAAATTAAATTTTTGATATAAAAATATTCTAAGGCATTTCCACTTGTATTCAAAATTCAATTTGATAACCGTATTAAGGTTCTAAATCCCGTAAAACTCATTTCGCATTTTAAATTTCTAAATCATTACAGTTTCACTAATCAAGTACCCAAACTAATCTGACTGATCATGACCTGGCGGGGCTAGGATCGCTCAGGCCAAGATATCTCTATACTGATCCTACGCATGCGCAGAGCTGCCCCCAAAGGGCTAAACATCCAGATCACACGGCCCAAAGCCTCTATGTGTGCCTGAATGGGTCCCAAAGACCTCTATACTTTCACTAGCTGAATGAATTGGGTACTAGCTTAGTAAAACATAAAAATTCAATTCTGTACTTTTAAATCTCTAAACATTAAACAATTCTTTCTAATAACAACATAGATAAAATTTGATAAACCATGAAATATGCTTCATACAAGAATAAAGGAATATCTGTTTACTAATATAATAAAGTTTCGCTAACAATTATAATAAAAATAGAAATTTATAAATTATAATTCAATTATTGGTAAAAATGTATGTTTTTCCCACTCACTATCTTGCGGATTAACTTGCGTGGCAACCTCTTCTGCGATCGGATCTCGGTATGTATTAGGAACCACAGTCTCACCTAAGGAGAAAGTCAAATAAAATTCTTTAATAGCACAAAACCGTAGTCTCACCAATAACATATTAATTCTTCTAATTAACTCCATTTTCACACTTTTTAAACATACCAATTCTGGTTCTCCGATTTTTAATAATTAATTGACTCATCCAAATGGTCTAATATTTTATAAGGATCTTGTATACATAAATATCTAATACCATATAAAATTTCATAGCATTCTGTGTTCATTTGATCCCTCAAATCCTTCATTTTTTTCAGATACATAAATTCTGTAAATTCCCTTCCAAATCTGACCTCTCCCTATTCCAAAATACATAATAATTTGTACTAAATTCATAAAATCACCAAACCTTCCAGATTTAAATTATACATATCTACAAACTCATATCCAAAATTTCATAATTTTTGAAGACCTCTAGATACCCCAATTAACTTACCCAAAATTGATTTTTCTGCAGAAAATTTAAATTCCCAGCAGTGAACAGTAAACTTCGAAAATTCATATAAAATTGTATACTCAACATTTTTCAGTGAATCCAACTTTAAAAAAATCCTTAGGATGTCTATTTTAACATACAAAAATTCCAGAATCAGATTAAAGGCCAACAGATTGCTACAATTTTCAAAATCTGCACTGTTCACAGAATCCCTAATTTTCCATAATTATTACCAAACTTCAATTCCTTCAAACCAACTCCATAAAATCAACAAGAATGTGAAATACTTTGTTTAATACTTTCAATTTCATCATTATTCTTCCTTCTCTCTCTAAAAAATTTCTCAAATGTCTCTAATTTCTCTCTAATATCATAATATTCCATTTAATTATAGTAAAAGTTGAAGAAATTACCTCAAAACTCTTCAAATTCCTCTTGAAAATCAAAATTGTCCTCTTGCCCTTTCACTTCCTTCTCTCCCGTCTCCCCCTCTGTCTTCTATTCTAGATTTTTTTGTTTCTAATAATTCCTAATTATTGCTTTATATAATTGCATGAAAAATTGAAAAAAAATGACTTAAGGGCTGGGCTAAGATAATTGATGGGCTAGGCTTTTGCTAATGGGCTTTACAATACTACCCCCCTAAAAAAAAAAAAATTCGTCCTCGAAATTACTAACCTGAGAGAAAGAGATGTGGATACTGAGCTCGCATAACGTCTTCTCGCTCCCACGTAGCTTCTTCCTTCGAGTGATTTCGCCACCATACCTTAACCAAGGGAATAGTCTTGGCACGAAGTACTTGCTGTTTCCATTCTATGATCTCTAATGGTTCTTCTTCAAAAGTCAAGTCTTCTTTTAATTGAATTGGCTGCTGTTGAAGGATATGGCTTGGATCATACACGTACTTGCGGAGCATAGAGACATGAAACACATTATGTATTTTCGACAACTCTGGAGGCAAAGCTAAACGGTAAGCAACTGTGCCCACACGCTCTATGATCTCGTAAGGCCCAATATAACGTGGACTTAGTTTCCCACGTTTACCAAAACGAAGCACACCTTTCCAAGGAGATATCTTCAAAAATACTTTATCTCCCACCTGAAACTCCAGATCTCTTCTACGCTTATCAGCATAACTCTTCTGTCGATCTTGTGCTGCCTTCATCTTGTTTCTAATAATAACTATCTTTTCATTCGTATCCTGTACCAGTTCTGGTCCCAATAGTCTCCTCTCACCCACTTCATCCCAACATATTGGTGTTCTACATTTCCTCCCATATAGAGCCTCATAAGGTGCCATTTCGATACTGGATTGATAACTATTATTATAAGCAAATTCCATTAGAGGCAAATAAACATCCCAATTGCCTTTAAATTCCAATACACAAGCTCTAAGCATGTCTTCAAGAGTTTGAATGGTACGCTCAGATTGACCATCTGTTTGTGGGTGAAAAGCTGTACTGAAATTCAATTTTGTGCCTAAAGCTTTTTGCAAGCTAGGCCAAAATCTGGAAGTGAAACGTGGATCTCTATCTGATATGATTGAAACAGGTGCACCATGAAGACGGACTATCTCTGCTACATAAATACTAGCTAGCCTATTCAATGAATAAGTAGCCTTGATAGGTAAAAAGTGGGCAGATTTTGTAAGACGATCTACCACTACCCAAATACCATCATGACCAGCCATAGTACGTGGAAGTCCTACCACAAAATCCATAGTAATATGTTCCCATTTCCATTCAGGGATAGGAAGTGGTTGAGAGAGTCCCGCAGGTTTCTGGTGCTCAGCTTTGATTTGTTGGCAAACTAAACACCTAGACACAAATTCTGCAATTTCTCGCTTCATACCTTGCCACCAATAATTTCTCTCAAATTACGATACATCTTAGTACTTCCTGGATGCATTACATAGGCTGGAAAGTGAGCTTCTTCCATAATCTCTTTCTTTAATTCTTCAATGTTGGGCACACAAAGTCTATTTCCCATAACTAAGGCTCCATCATCTCTAACCGCAAAGTCTGATCGTAAGCCTTTCTTCACCTCTTCTATCAGTTTCATTAACTGAGGATCTTGTATTTGTGCATCTCTAACTTTATTAATTAAAGTAGGTCTAACATGAAAATTGGCTAGTAGCACACTTGAGTCATTAATTGTTAACTCAATTCCCAAGGACCTCAATTCAATCAATAAAGGTAGATATGTCACCCTCAAATAGGCTATAGAGCTCGAGGACTTTCGGCTGAGTGCATCTGCTACTATATTTGCTTTACCTGGGTGATAGTCAATTGTGCAATCATAATCTTTGATAAGCTCAATCCATCTTCTCTGCCTAAGATTCAATTCTTTTTGAGTGAATAAATACTTGAGGCTCTTGTGATCTGTGTAAATCTGACATGTTGCCCCATACAAGTAATGTCGCCAAGTCTTGAGTGCAAATACAATTGCTGCCAATTCTAAGTCATGGGTAGGATAATTTTGTTCATGCTTCTTTAGTTGTCTTGAAGCATAAGCTATCACCTTCCCGTGTTGCATCAAAACACAACCTAACCCCTGTCTAGAGGCATCACTGTAAATTACGAACCCGTCATTACCGGATGGAAGAGTAAGTATGGGTGCAGAAGTTAATCGTGTTTTGAGCTCTTGAAAACACTGCTCACAAGCATCAGTCCACTCAAACTTCACTTCCTTACGAGTCAACCGTGTTAATGGAACAACAATTCTGGAAAAATTCTCAATAAATCTCCTATAATAACCTGCCAAGCCAAGAAAACTTCTGACTTCTGTTACATTAGTGGGTCTCTCCCATTTAACAATAGCTTCTATCTTCTGAGGATCTACATACACCCCTTTAGCTGATATCACATGTCCTAAAAACACAACTTTGTCCAGCCAAAACTGGCATTTGCTGAATTTGGCATAAAGTTGTTTCTCCCTCAAAGTCTGCAAAACTATCTTCAAATGTTCTGCATGCTCCTCCTTGTCTCGCGAATACACCAATATGTCATCAATAAACACAATAACAAAGCGATCCAAATAAGGATGAAATACTCGATTCATCAGGTCCATAAAAACTGCTGGAGCATTAGTCAACCCAAACGGCATTACAAGAAATTCATAGTGCCCATAACGAGTTCTGAAAGCAGTCTTAGGTACATCGGCCTCTCTAATTTTGAGTTGATGGTAACCCGAGCGCAAATCTATCTTGGAGAAAACCCTTGCACCTTGCAACTGATCAAACAAATCATCAATACGAGGAAGAGGATACTTGTTACGTATTGTCACCTTGTTCAACTGTCGGTAGTCTATACATAACCGCATTGTTCCATCCTTCTTTTTAACAAACAAGACCGGTGCTCCCCATGGTGAAACACTGGGTCTAATAAACCCCTTATCAACCAACTCTTGCAGTTGCACTTTTAACTCCTTTAACTCTGCTGGAGCCATTCTGTATGGTGCCATGGAAATAGGAGTTGTGCCAGGAGCTAAGTCAATTGTGAATTCAACTTCCCTATCTGGTGGTAAGCCGGGTAATTCTTCTGGGAACACATCTGGGAAATCTTGAACAATAGAAATATCTTCTATCTTTGCTTCACCCATTGAAGTGTCAATCACATGAGCTAGGTAGGCTGAACACCCCTTTTCAAATAATCGTTTAGCTTCAAGAGCAGATATTATGCAAGTAGAGAGGATTCGTCGATCTCCATAGAAAATAAATTCAGGTGTTTCAGGTTTTCTAAACACCACCTCCTTCTTGAAGCAATCGACAGATGCATGGTGAGTTGCAAGCCAATCCATTCCCAATATCACATCGAAGTCTCGGATATCTAAAGGAATCAAGTTTGCTAATAGATCATGATTACCCACCTTCACAATGCAATCCTTAAGAACATTTCCTACCAAGATGGAATCCCCAATAGGTGTGGCTACTGCTAAAGTACACTCCAATGGTTTCAAATCTCTATCAGCATACATAGCAAACATACATGAAACAAAGGAATGGGTGGATCCAGGATCAATCAAAATGTGGGCCTCACGACCAAAGATAGTCAACGTACCAGTAACCACCTCTGGTGTAGCCTGTGCCTGCTGCTGAGTCATGGCAAAGACTCGTGCCTGTCGAGCCGGCTGACTACCCTGTTGATTATTACTATTTCTTGAGGTATTCATTTGGTTTCTAGCTGAAGAAGTAGATGTCCCGGTTTGAAGCCTCCCTGATCCTCTATCTTTCTGAACAAGGCTGCTACCTTGAGTTAAAGTAGGACAAAATTTCTTGATATGTCCTGTCTGACCACAATGATAACAACCAGGTCTACCAAACCGATACTCTCCCTCATGAAGCTTGCCACAAGTCTCACATAATGAGTACGGAGTCATTCTGGATCTGTCATCATATTGTCTACTCCCCTTTCTACTAATCCGCTGATCTCTAGAATTACTTCCCACAGATTGTTGCATAGCTCCCTGTCTAGAACTTTGTTTTTGCCCCTCTGGTGGACCCTGTCTCTGAGTACTCTTATAACTATCAGAATAAGCTGAATAACTGCCCCCTCTCTTGCTTGGTCGGTGGCTAGTACTATCAACTGGCCAACTCTGCTGACGTTTATAGCTTGAATCAGCTCGGTTAGCCTCTCCCAAATTTCTCTCAACTTTCATAGCAGCTTGGACTAACATACCAAAGTCATCATAATTGTTGGCAGCAAGTACAACTCTGATTTCTCTACGTAATCCTTCTTCAAACTTTTTACACCTTTACTCCTCATCAGCCACAATAGAAGGAGCAAATCTAGAGAGCTCTAAAAATTTCTTCTCATACTCCTCCACTGATCTGGACCCTTGAACCAGTCTCAAGAACTCACTACGCTTGATATCTTTGTACACAGCAGGAAAGTAGTGATCAAAGAACTCCATTTTGAACAAAGCCCAAGTAATAACTTCCTGTGATGGATAACGACGCTGAACTGACTCCCACCAGTGATATGCTCCACCCTCTAATAAAAATGTAGCAAAAAGCAATTTCTGCTCATCAATACACCCCATAACTCCAAAGATACGCTCTAGCTTGTAACCAAGCCTCTGCACTAGGAGGATCAAC
>SNVD02009499.1:0-38350 GCA_013180625.2 Boswellia sacra | reverse complement strand
GCAAGTTGCTCCAAAACTCCTACAAACATCAAAACCATACAAAAACATAAAAATACCAAGGAATATAGCAAAGAAACATAGACGAATTGATATGAAAGTAATACATAAATAAACACCTATCAATACGATTTGGATACGTATATCAAGAGATATGGTCAAAATGTTGAGGCATGGTCAGGCTAGGCTGAAACTGCATATGGGTTCACTTCAAGCCCATTTTTGGTTCACTAAGAGCCCGAATTTGATGATGCTTGTGAAATATAATCTTGTAGATAATTTAATCAGCTTTCCAAAACATTAAGATTTGCACCATTCTAATCTATAAATGGAAAGTTATGCCTTTTTTACCAAACCTACAACAAAACAAACATTAAGAGAAAGTTAATTCCTAAGATGCAAAGACTACAAATATACTTAAGTTGAGGAATTTAATGACACTATTAATGTAATATGATGAATTAAACTCTTATTAAGCATACATATTTAAGTGTTCATCATACATGCATCACGCAAACCGCTTGTGTTTGCAGCTATCATAGCTTGGGTGGGGCAGGGAGGTAGTTTGCATAGAGTCAAAACTGTGGAGATTGAAGAAGGCACTAGAGAGTTAGAAGAATATGAGATTATAGGGGAAATGATCGAACAGGATCTGAACCAGATGAGGGCAGACATAGATGCCATATAACAACATATGTTAGAAATGATGAATCCAATAAGCATTAAACTCCCGCCAAGTTTAGGGCTTATCACAGGCCTTAATGGTGAAGGATCTAACATATACCTAATACTGAGGCTGGAGGGAATCCAAAAGGCAACAATCATAAAGAAGGCTTACATGGTGAGGAGGAGCATCTTAAGGCCAAAGAAGCTAAGCAAGCAAATGCCATGAAGAAGTTATGTAGGGATCTAGAGAAATTGCAAGGGATGATGAAGAAAAAGGGTTTAGAGGGACTTGAAGACCATTTGATATGCAGATAGAAGCTCTACCACCAAAGTTTAAAATGTTAAGCCTGATCAAGTTTTCTAGGGATAGGAATTCGAAGTCCCACCTCTGACATTATGCTATTGTAATAGGAATGACCGGCTTGTCAAGAGAGCTAATTTTGAAGTTCTTAATACACTCGTTGGAGGTATTCTCTATGGAGTGGTACCTTGAATAGAAGGATAGGGCAAGAGAACTGGTATAGAGTGTTACCTCGAACAGGAAGATACGGTAAGAGAAGATTGCACTAAATTATCCGAACACTCCTATAACCCAATTGGCATGACATAGCAAGATTTGGAGACAACCCGTCAAAAACCAGGGGAGACATTTTTGGAGTACTTAGCCAGATGGAGAGAAAAGGTCGCATAAATGATTTCAAAGCCTTAGAAAAAAAAGACCAAGTGAGACTAGTGGTAAAAGGAGAACTTGCTTCCATTCAAGACCGTTTGATTGGGTTCCCATTAAAAACATTTGAGGATTTGTATGACTCAGGCGTTTAGATTAATGATGCGGAGGTTGAACAGAAGATGAAATTTCCAAAGAAAAAGCAAGAGAATCAAAGAGGAAGAGGAGGAGGATCTGCCTCCAAAAGTGTTGAGGTAAATATGGTTTGACTGTAAAGAGTTTAGTAACCTAGGATAGTCATTATCCAAGGTTTTTGAGAAATTACATTCACATTTCAAGTTGTTGCCATTGTCAAAGAAGGACTAGCAGGTTCTTTTTTTGTCCAATCGTAAATTCAATGAGTACTGCTATTTCCATCAAATTGTTGACTACCTCATAAACAACTATACTAGATTGCATCATGATATACAGGATCTCATTGACAATGGCCGCATACCTAATCCTGAAAGTATTAGGTAAACACTCGCAACAACGCATTACCAAATTACTGGAATGTGCCACTACCAAACGTTAACATGATCAACTTGGGAGCTACCAAGACAGAGATTTTGAGGTCCTTTGAGAAGGATGAGAAAGAGGAGAACTAAGAGAAGGAAGCATTAGTGAAGGAGAATGAAGTAATAAAGAAAAAGGAGAAAAAGAAAAGGACAAGGCTTTGAACACCTTCAAGAGGAAGTAGACGTTGAGGAAAGGAGCGAAACGATGCTTGGAAATCGAATGGAAGTGTCTAGATGAGAGTGATGATAAGGAAAAAGAAATCGAAGTGAATAAAGCTAAGTCAAAGAAGAAAAACCCTTTCCTGAAGAAGTGGATGGCCAAAAAGAGGGCTAAACGACGTGCAGAGATTATATAGAAGTGTCCAAGTGACGATGATGAGAGTGAAAACGAGGTTCAAAGCAGATGCAGGCCACTTGTGAAAGAAGAGGATCAAAGCAAATACACACCACTAAGTGAATAGGAGAATGAAAGAAAATATACACCACTAAGTGAATAGGAGAATGAGAGAAAATATACACCACTTAGTGAAGAGGAGGTTTTTATAATTGGCTCGAGTATCACTGGAAATGAGTTCTTATGATCTTTCAAAAAAGGAGAGAGAGGACACAAAGGGTCCAATTAATGTAACCCTACTGACGGTTAAAATTCTTGTTCAAGGTGAGTGGAAAGAGATGAACCCAATATAATAGAACTAGTGAAGGAAGAAGGAAGAGAATGTCATGCCATTGGCTGCTAAAATTTATTCTAACAAAAATGGGTAGGTAAGAGTACCCATGATGAACACTTAAATATGCATGTTTAATAAGAGTTTAGTTCATCATATTGCATTAATAGTGTCATTAAATTCCTCAACTTAAGCATATTTGTAGCATTTTGCATGCTTGGGAAGTAATTCCTCTCTATTTTGGTTTTGTTACAGGTTCGGTAAATGGGCATAACTCTCGCTAGTTGTTAGATCATTAAATGGTGTGCCAATTCTTAATGTTTTGGGAAAAGATGCTTCAATTGTCTCCAAGATTGCATTACACATCATCATCAAATTCGGGCTCTTAGTGGACCAAACTTGGGCTTGAAGTGAACCCATCTACAGTCTCGGCCCAGTCTGACCAGGCCTCAGTATTTGGACCGTATCTCTCAAAATACGTATCCAAATTGTGCACATCAATATGTTCTAGAAAGCTGAGAGAAATATCTACAACTTTCATGAAGACATGTGATTAAAATTCACAATATTTCAATGTCCAAATTGATGGTCAAATTCGGTGCCTAATGATCCCAATTGTCAAAGATATTTATAACTAATATTTGACAATTATGGATATCGTGGGCCCTTGTATTTGAGAACCCAGTTTGAGCCCCTATGTATCTATAAAATAGAGGTGCCTTGTGACCCATTAGGGCATCTTGGCCGTGGCTGGAACATTTTGGCTTTGGCTAGGATCTTGTATTGTGTTTTGTGTGTTTATGTTATTAATGAATTTCCTTTTTCTTGCATTTTATTTTCTTTCTATTATAATGTTCTTCTAATTTCTCTTTTGCTAAGGTGAAAGGGTGAAACCCTTGATATGAGAATAAGGATTCTCTAACCCTTAATATGTGCGTAATAATCTTAATCTTATAATGTTCATTCAATATGATTTATATTTAATTTCTTAATCAATCTTGACACCACTCGTAAAGTGGAGGTCGTGATCCATTGTCGACAATCCTTGGCACATCAAATGCTTGGATCCTTTCTAGATGATGTATGGTTCTTCCTTACCGACACGAATCTAGTTAGGAACCTTGATTTGTTGTAGACATATAATGATTGGCACATTGGATGCTTGAACCCATTTACAAGAAGTGGTATAAATATTGGTAATGAAACAAATATAATTCATATAACTAAAATGGGTTAATTATCCTTATTCGAAATATCAAGGGCGGATCCTCTAACCTTAGCCTTCATTGTTATTGTGTTAATTCCTCTTGTATTTTAATTATTCTATTGTTTATGAACTTTTATTTTATTTACTATGGTAGGTTCTACCACCTTATGAAATTGTTCTTTAATTTACTATGGTTGGTTATACCACCTATTTCCATGGATGGTTTTACCTCCTCTTACTTTTTGTTTTATATTTGAATGGTCGGTAATACCGCCTACCATCTTACATACTTGTTGATATTATCATGTCACCTCTTTGAATCATCCCTATCACATTTGTTTAGCTTATAATTTGTAACGCTTAAATTCCCTTCCTCGTGGATCGACCCCGGTCTCACCGGTTTTATTACTTCGACACTCCTATACTTGGGAAGAACACTCCTTTTTTCAGGATGTGTCCTAGTTTTTGGCGTCCCGCCGTTGCCGGGGAAAGTAAATTTGGGTTGGCAGTAACCAAATTTGTGTTATTCTCTTTTCCACCTTCTCCTTTTAATTTTTTTTTTCTCCTTGTTATGTGTTTCTCTTGTTGCATCCTCACTCCCCATTTCTATTCTTTATTTTTCTTGGCATGTCGCTCATCTTTCCTTTCCTCTTTGCATTAGTTGTTAGAATTGTTTGGTAGCCACTCTCTTTCTTTGGAAAACATCGCTCATGACACCCACCCCAGGACATTAATGGATTACATAAGAACTCGTGCACAATCATGCATAGTCTCCCCTCATGATGCAAAATATTTCAACCATGAATTGGATTTCATTCAATTCTTACCCCACTTTCATGGCCTAGATGTTGAAAACCCATTTTTGCATTTGAGAGAATTTAAAGATTTTTGCAATATCTATTGTGACCTAAATTGTAGCATAAACATCTTTAGGTTAAAGCTTTTTCCTTTTTCTTTAAAAGATAAAGCTAAAACATGGCTACAAAATCTTAGGTCAGGATCCATTAGTTCATGGGATGAAATGCAACAACAATTTTTGAAAAAATTCTTTCCTCCCTATAGAACAAATTCTCTCAAAGGGCACATCATCAATTTCACTCAAAAACAAGGAAGATGGACCTTTTAACGCAATGTTGGGGATAGGTATAAAAGGAAGATTGCTTAATACTTGATCCTCTATCATGGTTTGGAAACATGGGAACTAAAGTTTTGATAACTTTCTTCTATGAAGTTCTTACCATCCAAGGCTAGGGCATATGGTATATGAATTAATGTGTAATGGTACAATTTGAAAATAAAGACCCTGATGAAGCTATGGATTACCTAGACTTACTAGCGAAAAATGCCCAAAATTGGAACAATGTTGGCACTTATGAGGTGCCAAGAACATCTAGTAGAGTCATTTATAACCTTACGGAGAATCATGATCGTCATGGTAAATTTGCATCCCTAGCTAGAAAAGTCGAGAATTTAGAAATGTGGTCTATGCAAGAAATTGTTTGTCACACTTGTAATTCTAGCAATCATCCTACGGATGATTGCCCAATTGTGCCTACCTTTAGAAAAAGTCTCCATGAGCAAACCAATGTTTTAAACACTTTTCAAAGGTCAAATCCTAATCTTCACTCATAGAATTTTGGATGGAAAAATCACTTGAATTCTGATTGGAGGAATGATAATAATGCACAATTTCATCAACCTCCCTTTCAATCATATCAAATTTTCAAAACTTCTCATGGGAGAAATCATTCATCTTACATAGAAGGATCTCGAAGAAACATGAAATTCTATTCTGTGCAAAGCAAGGAGGTTTTTATAGTTCAAGTTGCTCAATCAAACTATGGCAAACTTGAATTGATTCCTCTTTGAAATACTTGCATTTGCACTTAATACTCATGAGAAAGGTGAGTTTCCATCTCAAATAGAGCCAAACTCCATCAATCCACATGTGAGTAACCCAAGGGGCCAACATCCAGACGAAGATTCGATAAGTACTCTTCATGATGGTAAGGTTTATAAAGCACATATTCTTAACCCTTATGAGAAAGATGATGAATCCATCTTAAAGGGTAAGGAAGGGGTTAATAAACCTACACCTAACAAGGAAGAGATCGAATCCTCATTTATGCCCTCATGTCATCATGCAAATGAACTTAACCAAAATTTTGACATTAATGAATTTTTCAGGCATGATGAAAATGAGGAAGCTAATAGGACTAAAACTAATGTGGAAGACTATATCCAAAATGAGAATTTTACAAGTCCTTTTCCAAAATCCGGTTGACTAGTTTCACCTTTAACCAGTTATGCAACTGTGCTCGATTGCTTCTAAAGAATTTTCATTGCTTATTTTTGTACAGGTGAATGAGATTAAAGAGTTGGGGATCCATGTTTTGAACAAAGGCAGAGGAAGAAACACTCCTACTCAAGAATGCGTGTGCCTCAAGGACAAAACAAATTCAACTAGTGGTGAATTCTCTTCCATTCTTACAAATAAAGGAAAAGATCAGGTACCACCTCAATGGCATATTTTTGACCGTAGGTAATTACTTTCGAAGAGATTCTTCTTTTGGCTTTTCTTTTACGATTGTTCAAATTTCATCCATAGGTGCCATATTTTTGTTCTTGATTTTTGCTATCATTTCTAGTTTGTTTTTATTTTATTTTGTGTGCGTTTATTTTATTTGTGTGTTTGCATTTTGTTTTCCGGTCAAGTGGCGGATACGGTACTCCGTGACTTTTAAAGTCGATTTTTCAGTTCCCTAAAAACTGTTGCTCACCTTGCATCCATTTTCTTTTCTCCCCTTCACTGTCGGTTTATTGTTCATTTCACATGGATACCATTCTCTCAAAATTGCACAAACATTTTCCCTCTCTTCCTCAAATGATTTGCTTAAAATTTATAAAGCTCGTGCAGAAAGACTAAGGTTGTTGATGCGTAAGGGTATTCCTGCTGATTTAAGATGGTTATTTGAAGCCAAGGTTCGATTCTCTTGTGAGTTTTCAGATAATCTTGTTTCCCATATGCCAGGTTTGGGAAAAAGCTCTTATGCCAAAAGCTAATAGCAAAAAGGGTTTTGCAAGTTTTGATCACAATGTGCAAGAATGACTGTACCCATCGTTGCCCGGCTTCCTTGGGATATTTGTCTAACAATCGAGAGGATAAACTACAGTTCATCAAGAATGGACTGAGTAAGGAGTCTTTGGATGATATCCGAACGACACTTGAGACGCATTCTTGTGGACTTGTGCAGCGTGAAATTTTTAATTTGTGGACACAATTCCGAGATGAGCAGGAACGCTATAGTCTTGGGAATCTGACTCAAAACGACCCTGTTTGCCAGTTTATAAGAAAACTGGATGTGAAGCATATCCCCAACTCATAGAAGGTGTTTAAGCCGTTTCTGGACGTAAAACCAGAGGAAGATGTGAGCCACAGTCACAACTACCTGTACATATGCATGCGTGCCATCATTTTTTGAATTTTAATACCTCATTGCTGTCATTTTTGAATTTGTATCTTTTGTTTGACTTATGGTGTCTTATTTCATCATCTTTGTTTTTGAATTTTCTTCTACTATGACAAATGTTTGATAGTTTTCAAAAAGACAAACCGATGCTAACCGAGTTAATTACTCATTAGCATAACTTTTTGCGCTCCATAAATACCACATCTCTTGTTCTCTTCTTCACACATAGTTAGAGAGTTGCATAAACATGGAGGGAACTTTAAAACGTCGAATCCAAAAGATATGTGTATTCCTGCGGGCTCTCCGACCGGTAAAGTGAGGAGTTTTGTAACGTGCAACTAATCCCTTGTAGGCTACCTGGGCCTAAAGAAAGATTCATAGTGGTTTATGGGGGTGGTAGCCTCGGGTTTAATTGGGTGTTGCGGTATCAACACTGCACATGTAGGAGGCAGTCAAGGTTGTTAGGAGTTATTCCTAAAGCTTTAGCTGTAGAAAGTATTGTTGGAAAAACGTTGGGAAGGAGTTACAGGTCTCCTCTATGCATGAACGCATGGCACATATGCTCATCAATTCAGATGCCTTTATTGCTTTACCAGGTGGCTTTGGCACTCTTGAAGAATTTTTTCAAATTGCCTCTTGGGCCCAACTGAATCTCCATCAAAAACCCATAGGTTTGTTGAATGTTAAAAATTTCTTTGATCCTTTGATAAGTTTTGTTGATGCGGCTGTGGAACAAAATTTTATCCCTCATTCAGTGGAAAGATCCTATTTCTTTCTTACACTTCTGCTGGTGAGCTACTTTACAAATTACAATATTGATATGACCTGACCGCTATTACTCAAATTAATTAGTCAGGAGGGCAAAACAAAAAGTGCAAATTGGATCTGAATCTCCGTTTGTAATTTTTTTCTTGTCCTTATTTTATTTTTAACATTTTATTTTATGAGTCTTTCAAGTCATCTCTCTTGAATAACAGAAGCGTAAGGTAATGTCTCATATACTTTATCTCTCTACATTTAAACATTGAGGACAATGTTTCATTTGGTTGGGGGGGAAGGATAGTAGACATAAGTGTGTCTTGAAATTTTATTTTTTCTTGCAAAAAAAAAAAAAAAAAAAAAGAAGCGAGTTAGTAATTAGATTTAGAGTGCGGTGTAAGGAGTTCAAATCCTCTTGAGACGCATTCTGGTTCAGGAATGGCAGAGTAGTGAGGAAACATTTGAACTCTTGAAACCCATTCTAACCAATTTGTCATTTTATTCTTGCATTTTTGAATCTTATTTGTATTATTTAGTCTTGAGTTTTTGAGAATTTCTAAAAACAAGGAGTCTTATCATTTCACTTTGGAATCATTCAAATCTATGACTCTCACAAACCTTTTCATTTATAAATTGTGTGCTTATGTACTCATCAAGCAAGTATTCATGAACCTTTCTTTACACACACACACATACCTTGATGCATGATTGTGGGTGGCAAAATGAAATGTTGTAATATTTGAGTTCTTTTGTTTTGTTTGGGATAACAACACAAAGGAAGGGGGAAGTTAAAAAAAAAAAAGCAAAAAAAAAAGAAAGAAAATAGCAATTGTGGATAAGTTTTGGTCTCGTAGCCTCCTTAATTCGCGCATAACCCGAGGTGCCTTAACACCTAATACCCAACCAACTGGTTTGGGATCTATTGGCCCAAACTCGCTACTGTATTAAGAGAAATCATTAATGGTATTGCACAGTGACTATCCCATTAAGTTTCTACGCACAATAAAGCATTCGGCAACCCGATCGTTAAGCTCGCCGGGTGTCTAACACTAATGCCCTACCGGCTCAACATGGTCCCTGGAGCCTTAGCCTAGCTAGCTACATGGGTAAAGAGGCTTCTTTCAAAAAAAAAAAACACATATTCTATATAAATAATGAATGTTCCCCTACCTAAGTTGTTCAGCCTTAACAAATATCAGAACCGATATGGCTTCTTTCTAATAAGCCCCATAGTCATATGTCGACTAAGCACAAAAAGAAAGTTTATTGATATCTTGACTGAAGGGTACATGAGTCATTAAAAAAAATCGGTTGAGAGTTTGTTTATTTGGATAAAATCAAAGAGAGTGCAATAATGACCACCTTTGATGTAAAATTCTATAAATAACTTCTAAATAATAATGCTTTAATTGCTAGGGACTAGCAATAACTGTGTTTGTTGGGTGGTACTGAACACTTAATTATGCATGTTTAATAAGAGTTTAATTCATCATATTGCATTAATAGTGTCATTAAATTCCTCAACTTAAGCATATTTGTAGCATTTGCATCTTTGGAATTAATTCCTCTTAATTTGGTTTTGTTACAGGTTCGGTAAAATGGGCATAACTCTCTATTTATAGATCAGAATGGTGCAATTCTTAATGTTTTGGAAAGCTGATTCAATTGTCTACAAGATTACATTTCACAAGCATCATCAAATTCGGGCTATTAGTGGACCAAAATTGGGCTTGAAATGAACCCATCTACAGTCTCGGCCCAGTCTGACCAGGCCTCAGTTTTTGGACCGTATCTCTCAAAATACGTATCTAAATTGTGCAAATCAATATGTTCTAGAAAGCTGAGAGAAATATCTACAACTTTCATGAAGACATGTGATTAAAATTCACAACATTTCGATGTCAAAATTGATGGTCAAAGTCGGTGCCTAATGATCCAAATTGTCAAAGATATTTACAACTAATATTTGACAATTATGCCCTTGTAATTTGACAAGTTTGCCCCTAGATGTATCTATAAATAAAGTGCCTTGTGACCCATTGGGGGCATCTTGGCCTTGGCTGGAACATTTTGGCTTTGGCTAGGATCTTGTATTGTGTTTTGTGTGTTTATGTTATTAATGAATTTCCTTTTTCTTTCATTTTATTTTCTTTCTATTATAATGTTCTTCTAATTTCTCTTTTGCTAAGGTGAAAGGGTGAAACCCTTGATATGAGAATAAGGATTCTCTAACCCTTAATATGTGCTTAATAATCTTAATCTTATAATTTTTATTCAATATTATTTATATTTAATTTCTTAATCAATCTTGACACCACTCGTAAAGTGGAGGTCTTGATCCATTGTCGACAATCCTTGGCACATCAAATGCTTGAATCCTTTCTAGATGATGTATGGTTCTTCCTTACCGACACGAATCTAGTTAGGAACCTTGATTTGTTGTAGACATATGGTGATTGGCACATTGGATGCTTGAACCCATTTACAAGAGGTGGTATAAATATTGGTAATGAAACAAATATAATTCATATAACTAAAATGGGTTAATTATCCTTATTTGAAATATCAAGGGCGGATCCCCTAACCTTAGCCTTCATTGTTATTGTGTTATTTCCTCTTGTATTTTAATTATTCTATTGTTTATGAACTTTTTATTTTATTTACTATGGTAGGTTCTACCACCTTATGAAATTGTTCTTTAATTTACTATGGTTGGTAATACCACCTATTTCCATGAATGGTTTTACCTCCTCTTGCTTTTTGTTTTATATTTGAATGGTCGGTAATACCACCTACCATCTTACATACTTGTTGATATTATCATGTCACCTCTTTGAATCATCCATATCACATTTATTTAGCTTATAATTTGTAACGCTTAAATTCCCTTCCTCGTGGATCGACCCCGGTCTCACCGGGTTTTATTACTTCGACACTCCTATACTTGGGAGACAATCCTTTTTCGGATGTGTCAACCCACATGAATTTTAAAGAACTGGGTAGAAGAAGAACCAGTGGAAAAGAAGTCTTTAGAGTTTTTAGCGACAATGAAAGTGAAGGGAGCGAGAGAGTGATGGGCATATAAGATAACTTTGAAACCATCCATGACAGAAACATAGAGAAAATATGGAGAGAGAGATGACTTTTGAAGTAGTTTTGATAATGATACTCAAGAAAAGAATGAGAGCAAAAAAGAGGATGATTTTTGGAGCAGATTTAATGAGGAAGAAATACCAAGAGAGGGAAAGAGTGAGACTATGAGGGTAGTAAGAGAGAAGCAAGATGAGCAGAAGAGTTGAATAAAGAGAAGGATGACAAAGAAGTACACGGCTTGACCCAAAATGAAAGGCTTTATGAGAACCCAAAAGCCAACAAGGAAGCAGAATAGAAGAAGGAAAGGCAAGCAAAGAAAAAGAATGAGGAGGATGATCTGCTCCTTAGGCAATTGACGAAGGCACAGGCAAATGCCAATCTAATCTTATCTTCCCAAAGGCACAAAGAGGCAATGGCTAGAGCACTGGCTAGAATATTGATATCCCTCATCTCCAACCCTGAGGAGATGATTGTAGTGTTACTCTAAAGGAGGACAAAAAGGGCTTGAACAGTTTCTATGACACTGATATGCCCTTTAAAGGAAGGAATTATAACAAACCGTTTTTTATTGTGGTAGAGATTCAAAGGAATAAGACATCGTATGTAATGTTGGATGATGGGTCGGTAATAAAGCTGGTACCACTTGGGCTCCTGAGTAAGTTTGGGATGAGAAAGAAGAGTTGGAACTATCGTAAGTGGTCATCGAGGCTTATGATGATTCAAAGAGGAGTGCTATTGGAACTTTCAAGGCTTTGGTAAAAACAGGCATGATAGAGGTGATGGTAGAGTTTATAGTCTTAGATATCCTAGTGGCCTTTGTTGTACTGCTAGGACACGCATGGTTCCAACCTTTTGTAGGCGTGCTATCTACTTTACATCAAGCCATCTGGTTTAACCTTGAAGGTGAGGAGATAACAATCAAGGTAGAGTCCTTGCCAGCAATTGCATTTATGCGTATAAAGGAGGGGGAGATACCTTACATAGGTGGGTATCAAGTTTGAATGATTGATCAGATCAACCTGGTGGTATCTGGGATTATGAAGAAGCAAGGATACAAGGCCGAGATTGGTCTTGGCAAGAGTTTTATGGGACTACCTACTTTTCTTGAAATCAAAGGGCAGACCAGTAAAAAGGAGGGGACAATTTTGATGAGGATATACGACCAACTGTAGGTAAGCAAACCATTAAGTTCATGGAGGCAAAGAAGATTATGTATGCTAGAGAAGCTGAAACATGGAGCTATAATGGGATCAAAAAGCCAAGGGGTGAAATCTTTAAGGATGCAAAGAACCCAAGGGCTTAAGAGATTAAGAAACTTGATAAGGAGATGAAGAAGCTGATGTTGGAAGAAAAGGTGTGAAGGAGGTAGCATGCTCGAATAAGGAGGCACCAATTGACTTGGCCACTCTTATTGAGAAAGAGATAAATGATGCTTGTTATAAAGATGTTTTTATTGTTGAATTATTTGAGAATGCTTTGTTTGTCACTAAGTTTTATACAATGAAATCTGACTAAGCTTGCTTATGTGATGTTTTTCCTGATGGTAGCTTGCATGAATTTCATTTCACTAGCATATTTGATATTCATCTCATGAACACTCATCATATTAATCTTGGTACAATTGATAACCTAAAGAAAATATGCATTGCTCATGATACAACTTTTGAGAAGAGAGAAAGAGATTTGAGAAAATATTGAGAGAACATGAAAAGGTATTTGTTTGGCCCTAAGACTACATGCTAGGAGTCGATTGAAGCATAGCAGAACACACCATCGCCACTACTTGTGCATGAGACTGGTCAAGCAAAAACTGAGGAGGATGAGGCCATAATGGGCATAAATAGAGTCAAAATTTCTAGATATGGTAAACTACCCTCAATGGCTGGCTTACATGGTCCCGATACCAAAGAAGGATGGCAGAGTGGGAATGTACGTAGATTACTGAGACCTGAATAAGGCTTCTCTAGAAGATGATTTCACTCTATCGTATAAAGATGTATTAGTGGACAGTGCGGCTTCAAGTATGATGTTTTCTTTCATTGATAGGTTTTTAGGATATAACTAGATTATAATGGGAGTGGAAGACAAGATAAAAATAGCCTTTATCATAGGATGAGGGACTTGTTGCTACAAGGTGATGTCATTTGGATTGAAGAATACCACAGCAACATACTAAAGGATGGCCAGGACACTCTTTCACAACATGATCCATAAGGAAATTAAGGTCTATGTTGATGACATGATGGTCAAGTCTGATGCATAAGAAGGACATTTTGAGGCCTTGGAGAAGTTTTTGGAAAGAGTAGAAAAGTATTAGTCAAGGTTAAACTCGAAGAAGTGTGTTTTTGGAGTGACATCAAGAAAATTGCTAAGGTTTGTAGTTGGTGAACGAGGAATAAAAGTTGCCCAGAGAAGGTAAAAGCCATTACTAAAATGCCAACACCAAAGACATAAAAAGAAGTTTGAGGATTCTTGGGAAATGTTCAGTATATAAGTTGGTTCATCACTAAGCTTACAATGGTTTGCACACCAATATTTAAATTGCTAAAAAAGGATCAGCTAATGGAGTGGAACGAATAGTGTCAAAAGGCCTTTGAGAAGGTCAAAGAATATTTGGCTAACCCATATGTGCCAAGACCCTTAAAACCAGGAAAACCGTTGATTTTGTATCTGGCTATTGAAAAAGAGGTAGTAGAAGCAATGTTGGCACAGGCCGATAAAAATGGTGTAGAACACATAATATATTACTTAAGCAAGAAACTATTAGAATATGAGCTTAAGTACACCCAGACAGAAAAGGTCCATTTAGTAATGGTGTGGGCCTCAAAGAAGCTACGATATTACTTCCAATAACATAAGGTACAAGTAGTCTCCAAGATAAACCTGATGAAGTATCTATATGAAACATCTTTATTAGGAGGAAAGCTGGCAAAATGGTTGGTGCCATTATCATGGTTTGACATTAAATACATCATCAAGAAGATGGCAAAAGAGAAAATAGTGGTAGAGTTCTTAGCAACAAATCTCATAGATAATGATGAGTCATGGGAATTGGAACTCCTGGATGAATTTTTGGGCACCATCACAGTAATAGGTTGGCAACTATGCCTTGACAAAGCAATAAACAGAAACAAAGCTGGAGTCATTCTCATCTTACCTATAAGAGAGATATTATCGCTTGCTAAGAGGCTAGGGTTTCAAAGTCATGAACAATATCGTGGAGTATGAGGCATAGATATTTGGGTTAAAAACTACAACAATGATGAGCATTGAGGAAATTGAGGTAATTAGAGATTCAGAGTTGGTTATCCTATAGATGAATGAGAAATGGGATATAAAAGAGGGGAGGCTCAAACCATATTTGGATCATGTCAAGAAGTTGAGGGCAAGATTCACAAGGTATGCTGTTAAACACGTCTTGGGAAGAGAATCAAATTGCAGATGCTTTGATAGATCTAGCTTCTGTATGGGAAAGGGCGCTAGTGAGACTGTTAGTGGTAACACATGCTCATTATGCATGCTACCAGAAAGAGTGGGTGATCGAAGTAAAGGTAGGAGAAAAACCTTGGTTTTATAATCTGAAGAGATATTTGGAAGAAAGACCTTTTCTTGAAAAGGCAGATAAGAAGGATAGGAAAGCTCTATAATGGCTAGCCTAATAGTTCACATGCGAACAAGGAATGATGTATAAAAGAACGGTAGATGGTTTGCAAATGAGGTGTGTGGATAAGAAGGAAGCTCGACATATCACGGAAAAAATTCATGTAGGAGTTTGTGGCCCTCACATGAATGGGCTAGCCTTGAGCACGAAAATCATGAAATAGGGGTCCTATTGGCTGACCATAGAGACTGATTGTGTAAAAGTTCATGAAAAAATATCATCAATGTCAAATTCATGAATAGTCGACTCATCAACCACCAACAGAATTATAGAGTATGACATTGTCTTGGCCTTTTGCTACTTGGGGAATTGACATCATTGGGAAGATGAAGTTGCCAACTTCAAATAAGCATCGATATGGGGTAGGGGCAATAGAGTACTTTTCAAAGTGGATAGAAGCTGAGTTTTTCAATAGATTGGGGGCAAAACAAATGGTCAAGTTTATTGAAAGAAACATCATTTGCATATATGGAGTGTCACATCACTTGGTGACTGATAATGGTGTGCAATTTCGACGGTATAAGATTGAGTATCATACATCTTCCTCATATTGGTCGCAAACAAACGGTGTAGTAGAGGCAGCAAATAATAATATCAAGAAGATGCTCGTAAAGACAATCCAGACTTATAAGTATTGGGCTGAAAATTTGCTATTTGTGTTATAGGGATATAAGAGTACTACTAGGAGTTCAACAGGAGTAACCCCATTCTCACTGGTTTATGGGATCGAAGTAGTATTGCCATAGAAGTAAGAATATGGTTAGTTATTAGAGATCTATCCCAAGAGTATGATTTTTTTTTTGAAATATGTAAACATTATTATTATAAATGAATAAAAGTCATTATTTATAAATTACCCAAGCATAATTTTATCAATGACTAAATGTTCTAGAACTTGTACATTAACAAAGTTTCTGCATATATAAGATATATTTGAGAAATAGAACTTTGGCATAGCTCAAAACTAGTTCACGACTTATAAACAAAAGCTAGGTGCTTTCTTTGGACACGGTTGTTGTATTGTTCGTCATTAATGGGGAAATAGTGAGACTTCAACCATTTGAAGAGGAGACTTCAAGACAAGACACTTGTGCATTATAAATGCATTGAACAGGAACCACGTAGATATTATCCATTTGGTAAAAATACCATGGCCAAATGTGAATTTCTACACCCAAGGACTAAAGACATTCCTACCTTAATCCTGAGTGGATAATGTACCTCTAGTATACAGGCTATGGTCTTTAATTATAATAAAAAGAGAGATCTAAAAGAGTAAGGTCAATATTTTGGCTAGTTAAAATTGTAAGATCTATATGCTGGTAGACACTACATTATAGATATGGAATTCATGACTTTAAAAGGATTGTAAAATACCATTTTGATGGTTTTACAAGGTTTTAAATGAGAGAACCTTGGCCAAATGTTTAATGAAGATGATCATTAAACTAACTCATTTAAATGGTATAAAATTGGTATCAAGGCTCAAGATGTATTAGAGAGGTAACACGAGAAATTATACCTAGCTTTAATTATTGGTATTCCATGAAGGAAAGTTATGTAAACCTAATGCTCAATCGATAAAGCTTAAAGAAATAATTTAGTCAGACTAAGTTATTAAGCTTTCTGTAAAAAGTATTTAATTCAAGCATGCAGCTTTTAACCTATAGTGGAATGGACTAAGTTACTAGATGGGGCCTACTAAAGTTATGAGATAACAAGTAGTAAGTCAAACTTATTAGAGCTTTTAATTAAATATGTCTATCAAGGTCTCCTACGTAGTTGATAGAAATTATCTGAACAACGATCGGACTTGAAAAATTAATTATTCAATTTAATTCGGTTTAGTAAACAATAAAGCCCACTGAAATTTCTTTCAATAAATCTTAACTCATTTAAATGATGTAAAACTGGTGTCAATAGCTTAAGATGTAATCAGAGGGGTAACATAGTAAATCATAACTAGCTTTAATTATTGGTATTCCACAAAGGGTAGTTATGTAAACCTGATGCTTAATGGATAAGGCTTAAAAAAAATTAATCAGATTAAATTATTAAGCTTTCTATAAAGAGTATTTAATTTAAGAGTGTAGCTTCGTGCCTATAATGGAATGAACCAATGCTAATAGGTAGGGTCCACTACAGTTATGAGATAACAAGGTACTGGGTCAAATTTATTGAAGCTTATAATTAAATATGTCCAGAAAGGTCCTTTGGATAGCTAATATAAATTGTCTAAA
Source organism: Boswellia sacra (assembly GCA_013180625.2). Lineage (NCBI taxonomy): Eukaryota > Viridiplantae > Streptophyta > Magnoliopsida > Sapindales > Burseraceae > Boswellia > Boswellia sacra. The sequence goes on along the minus strand of SNVD02009499.1, from coordinate 21,368 downwards.
CAAGGACTAGACTTGAGAAATTAATTCTTTAATTTAATTAGCTTTATTAGAAAGCCCAGGTATTAAATTAAATATATTTGGTTAGTAAATGGATTCGTTATTTAATTAATTTGATTAATTAAATAATAGAGTATTTTGACCAATTTAATTAATTAGTTTAGTGGGCTTATAATTAATGTGATTAATTGAAAGCCTATACAAAATTGGATTAGACCTAATTGAGTGTTAAAAGCCCAATGAAAGACTTGATGAGATTATGTTCTAGGAGCCTAGAAAATTAGTTAGATTAAGCCTAATAGGATTAGGTTTACTAGTCAAAATTAGACAAGGATTAACATAGACATTAAAAAAATGATGCATTAAGTTGGTGTTGTGAGAGTTAAAAGTAACAAAAACAAGTCTTCACTGTTCACGTGTTACTGTTCATTGAATACTGTTGACATGATACTGTTTATCGGGTAATGTTCACCAAAATAATGTACATTGATACTATTCACAATTACTGCTCATTCGTCACTATTCATTTGGCCTAGTGCAATGATTTTAAGACGCTCACATGTCTCATTCAGGTAATTTTTAGACATAATTAAGAACTAAGGTGGTGAAAGCAAATCCAAATTTTGAAGTCTGTACTCACAAGATCTTGCACCTGGAGACTATTATGCAGTGTTGAAGTGTTCAGATTTGGCATCAGGTTCCTAAAATTGATATTAGAGTTGGTTTCTACACTAGTGAGCGATAAAGGTGCAAAATCTTGCTACTTTCCTAGCAAGTAACATGTTATAAATGTTGATGTAATTTGTGATATGGTGATGTATATGGCTAAACCTTGGCCTCAGATGTTTCTTTATATTTTTATTCAAGGGTAAGTAAATTTGACGGGTGGCCTATATGCCATTTAATTACCCTATGTGTGAGTTTACTTTATGTTGATTAATTTTCTATTTTTATACATAATTGTATGCAAATTATTATGCATGAGATGTATGATTGATGTAATAGCACATGAGTTGATGGAGATCAAGGAGCATCGAGGCCGAATCAACATAAGAGGAGGCTAGGGTTTAGGCCATAAAAGTTGTGCGCTAACAACCCTAGGCCTGAGGGCTTGCACGAAGGGGCATGTAGGTTGCCCTTGCCTTGGCCGTGCAAAGGATGGTGGCTAAGGTGCAAAACCATTGGCCTAAAGCCCATGAGATGCAAGCCTAAACACCAAAACCCTATAGCTTTGTGAAAATGGGCCTTGGAGCTGCTTTGGAGGTGATCGCCAGCCTTAGATCATGTTTAGGGTATATGGATTTGATAGGCCAAAGGCTTTCTTGGAAAGCCCTAATCCCAATCAAATTGACCCAAACCCAAGCATGGTAAGCCCAAGTCTAAAGTGTATGGTTTTTGTGTTTTAGGGCCTACTCAATTTTGGTCTATAGGCCTAGCTTGGTGGTTCATCACTAAGTTGGGTCCAATGGGCTATTTTTGTAATGCCTAATAGCCGCTAGGTAGTGAAGAATACCATGGTGTTCAACTTCATGGGTTTATTTAAGCCCAAACCCTAGTTGGTTCTAAGTTGTTTTACCTATTGGGCCTAGTTTATTTTGAAACTTGGGTCTGTATGAGTGCAATTGATTTATTGGGTAGTCTCCCATCTTGTTCGTGTTGTTTTGGTGGTTTTATAGACTAAAATGGTGACAAATTCGTAGTTATATAACCTATAAAATTAAAGTTACATTTTGTAGGGGTAAAATTGTAAATCTAAAAAAGTTTCAATTCTGCAGGGTGTCTATGAAAATTTGATAGCTTTGAAACAGTTCACGAAACACTCAAGCTTTTCAATTTTATGGATTTTGAAAATTTTCTTGGAACTAATGGACATATACAAACACAAGGTACTTGCCAAGGAGACACATGAAGATGCAAGAAATGAAGAAAATATTACAGTAATATTTTTTAAAAAAATGCCAAGTGTTTATACTAACATATGTTTACTTTATATAACTGTTAAATGAAATAAAGACATGTCACATGCCATCTAGAGAAAAGGGAGATGCTACATCTTGCATTATAACATGTTCAGGCATCAATGCATTGATTTATATATAGTTAATCAAAATATTTTAATTAATTATATTAATTAAAATAAACTGATTTATATAGTTATAAAAAAGTTTGGTAAATAGAACATAAATCATATACTTAATTAATGAGATCAATTAAGTTGTAACATATGATATAAAAGTTTCAAATAGTTTGAAAAAGTTATATCGATCATTTTTTAAATCAAAATCCGAAGTCTGTTAAATATTTAATTGGGAGAATGTTTTATTAAATTAAAACCTAAGATCTCCATTGTTGGTCCTTTTGGATAGACTATTTATAAGTCTTGTCTTGTCCCATCTTAGGGTGATGCTCCTCATAAAAGGGCTTGTGGTAGTTATCTTCAAAGGTAAGATCTCCTACATGGATAAAGTCATTTCAAAAAGCCATTAGCGTTTTCTTCTATAGAGATTTCATTTTAATTCAATTTTGGAATTTGATTGAAACAATGGTCAAACACTCAACTAAATTTTTGAAAACATATTCCTTATAGGAATAATTTCATTAATTAAGACCCAAAATATAGTGGTTATTATGATTGAAATATTAGATATTTTATAAATAATGATGATTAAAAGGAGTTCTAATTTAATCAAATAGAATTATTACATATCCCTATAAGAAAGTGATAATTATTTGATTAAACCATCATAGAATATATAGCAGATTATTTTGGATAATTGCATCTACATTTTGGGTATCCCACGCATCATGTAGTTATATTCAAAAGTTTTTATAGTCATTGATGAGGGTGTATGTTTACTTTTACGGAAAATAAATCTAATTACTTCCATGCTAAATGATCATACGCTCTAAAGGAAGATTATGCGAAATGAGACTTTAACTGGATATGTAAACCATGATATGGTGATAGCTATGTAGACGATGTGATGGTCAAGGCTATGCAGAGTGAAAAGAAAGATTTGACATTTTACAGCAAGCTCAATGTCATAAGTGGGTCATTGAAGCAAGTATAACTTCACCTTCTTATGACTATTTGACTCTAAAGAATGAAAAATACTAAAAATGGGAGAAAGCAAAAGTAAGTTATATAATTTACTTCTTTGGACCAAGTGTTTGGATTGAAGTTTATATGGCTAATGCAATAGATAGCATTTTCACTTTATAGTAAGGCAAAACTTATATGTTATTGAATTCTTAATCTTATTCTTTGTTTTGAATAAGTATAGACTCTGATAAAGAATTATCAACTCTCTTAAAAGCCCGACAAAGAAGGTTACAAAGGACACTAAAACCGAAGTCCAATGTTTTTATAGTTTAAAACTTTAAGGGTAAGGTCTACAACAACAGATATGGAAAGGTTTTAAAATATGTAGCATAGGAAACAAAGAATGAAGCCCAACCAATTGGAAAATGTTTCCATTATGGAGTTAAAGGGTAGTTGAAGAGACATCATAGTATTTAAAGCTTATTCAAGCAAAATCTTTTTTGAAAATAGTCTTTGTAGAATATTTGCATTAATTTTTGAATTATGGATATTGACCATGCATGTAATTCTTTGTAAAGATTGCATAGGACATGACTTCTAAAATGAAAGTGAACTTGATTTAAGGCTTATAAATGAAGTGTTGGTGTCTACCCATGCAGTTGGAGAATTGCACAATTTTGATATTTTTAGTTTTGAGTAATTGTTATTTTTCCATATATGTGTATGAAATTTTGAATTTTGAACACTTATAAAATTCTAGTTATTTAGCTTCTTTTAACAAGTTTTCTGCTATTAGAAAAAATAAAGAATTTTATTTTTCTAGTATTGTACATAATAATTTGCATATGATAACATATGATAAAAAACCAAAAATAGAATCAATAAATGATACTAGGCTGAATAAAGAAAGAGTATAGATTGTCTGAAACTAATCAAACTTATCTTTGGCATTTCTAACTGGGATAAATTAATATAAAAAGGATTCAAAGGATGGTTAAGGATGGGCACTAACTTTGTTAGAGGATGAATGTATACCAACCTATGAATCAAGCCTTGCAAGAAAGATTTTCTTACAAGCCATTTTAAGGCTAAAGAAAATAGAGCTAAATATTTGCTAATTTGGTACATAAAATGTTTATGCATCAATTATTATGAATACAAGAGGCACATATGAGTATTTCACAAGATGATTACTCATGATATAAGTGTATTTACCGAATGCATCATAAATCTAAAACTTTTGAAGAGTTCAAAACGTAAAAGATTAAGGTTAAAAGCATTTGGGTAAAAGTGTAAAATCACTACAATTTGATTGTCGTAGCAAACACGTCTCATGATAATGAAATACTATTCCAACTCACTAGAGTAGTGGAGAGAAAGAATAGAACTCTTTTGGACATAGTTTGATCCATATAAGTTATTCAAAATTATCCACTTGTTTTTAGGAAACCCTAAAATGTACAAGAGGATAGTGCTCCTATAGTTAACCTAGTGTGAAAGAATTTATAGTATGATTGCGAATCACTTAAAGGTTAACTATATGAAGAATTATAAGCCTAAAAGCAATGAAGTATTAGAAGAAATGTCCAAAGAAATAATACTAATCCAATAAGTGATGATAGTTTCAAAGGTTTGACATCTACTTCTAATACAAAACAAATATAGGATCCAACTGTTACACAACCTTCTATAGTACCTTGACGTAGTAGAAGGATTGTTACACAAACTCTTATGTTGCCTCAGTGTAGTGGGAGGATTGTAAGATAAGTTGATAGATAAGACTATCATAAGATACTAAAGGAATTGAATTTGATCTTGCTATTTATGAATAAGCAGTGAAAGATCCTGATGCTAATAGTTGGCAAAAAGCTATGGAATCAGAAATAAAATATATGTATTCTAATTCTGTCTAGGAACTTGTAGATGCACTAAAAGGGATGAAAGCCATAGGGTGCAAGTGGGCCTATAAGAGGAAGAGAGGAATTGATGGGAAGGTAGAGACCTTCAAAGCAAGGTTGGTGGCTAAAGGTTACACCCATAAGGAAGGAATCGATTATGACGAGACATTTTATGCTTAAATCAATTTGGATTCTTTTATCCATTTTTGCTCATTATAATTATAAGATATGGCAAATGGACTTTAAGATAATATTCTTGAATGGAAATCTTGATGAAAGCATCTATATGGTGCAACTAGAAGGTTTTATAGAAAGAGTAAAAGGTCTACAAATTGATGAGATCAATTTATGGTCTTAAACAAGCATCAAGGTCTTGGAACAGAAGGTTTGATCAAACGATCAAAACTTATAGTTTTATTCAAAATGTAGATAAGCCTTGTGTCTATAAGAGAATACAAGATGAAAAAGGTTGTATTTATCATTTTGCACATTGATGAAATACTACTCATTAGAAGATTAAAGTTTGGCTGGCTGAGCAATTCCAAATGAAAGATTTGAAAGATACTACTTATGCTCTTGGGATCCAACTAATAAGGGATAAGAAGAACATGAAACTAGCATTGTGATGCGTTCGAAACTAGCAAGTATACTAGTCGCACAAGTAATAAAGTGATAAGTAGATATCGTTCCCACGAGGATTGATTCTAATTGAATTTATTATTTTCCAGCAATAATAAACTAAACAGGGGGGGTTTTGTTGATTGATTAACTAAACTTAATACGAAAGCAAATGAAGAATAACACAAAGCAAAGTTAAATGGAGTGAAAAATCAATGAGAGACAATTGGTTAAGAGTTCATTCTCTGCCACAAGATATGAATTTGTGAATTAACATAGAATTGTAATCCAATTACAGCATTGAAGTTATCAACCGTAGATAACAACAAGCTCTGTTATCCCAATCTCTCCTTACTTTGTTGTTAAATAAAACAAGCTCTTTATTTAATCTCTATCCATTAAACAACCTAGAACAAGCTCTCTAAGTTTTATTTAATAGAAGCATTACGATGAGAAAGATAGGTTGATCTAAGCAATAATCACACAAGTTCGGATTATTTAACCTAGGTTGTATTTTCCAATTGCAATCTCTGATCACAATTTTTGCTACTAATGATTGGAAATTCATGACAATTACGGATCAAGATTTCTAATCTAGCAATAGACAACAACAGATTATATTCAGTTCGCCATCCAAATACAATCAGTAAGCAATCATAAGCATTAGATATGGGAAAATACAAGCAACTTCAATTAGAGAATTGGATAACATTTCTTACACAATCAACTCACAAAATCCATATCAAGGGCTTTGAAATCACCCTCAACCAATTCAGATTTAGTTACACATATTCAATTAGAATAACAAATACAATACAGAGAAATTCCAGAATTGAAAAGGAAAGAAAGAACTTAGCAAATTCTTTAAAAATCTTCTTTTGTAGATGAATCTTCTTGGAATTGTAGTTCCTCCTCTTTCAAAATCTTCTTTCTCCTTCAAGAACTCCAAGGGATGAGAGAAATCCAGAAATGCAGCCTCCTCCCACGTTTTCCCCTCTTCAAGTTATGAAAATAAAACCCTAAAATGTGTTTAAATACTCTGCTACAGTGACTTGCTACAGTGCCCCGTATTATACATGCTACAGTGCTTGTGGAATTATATTTCTATACATCTCACACTGTTTTGATTACAACTTTTGGTACACTGAATGGATTTATAAACCGTAAATTTCTCCAGAAAATAGACTTCGAGAGCTTTCCAACGGTATATAATATGTCGTCGGGTTCATTGTATATCAATACAATTAAATCCGAGAATATGTTTGACTATCAGAGGTGAAAATGAAGGGTTTTACTCCATTTTTGTGCAAGTTGCTCCAAAACTCCTACAAACATCAAACCACACAAAAACATAAAAATACCAAGGAATATAGCAAAGAAACATGGACGAATTGATATAAAAGTAATACATAAATATACACCTATCAAATTCCCCCACACTTAGACTTTGCTAGTCCTCGAGCAACTAAAATGATACGAAACAAAACAAAACCGAAACAGAATCAAAGAAAAATTAAAACACACAAATGCTTCAACTTGCAAATAGGCCTCAAAGATTGTACTTAATTACAACCCAAGGAAAACTTCAAAATAATGCACTTGTCAAGAATTTCATCTCAAAGATTAGTTTCGCTTCACTTCAATTCCTCAAGTGTGTGTGTGTAGAGCCATTCTCACCTAATCACTTGTAACCCAGATGAGTTTATGCATAAAAATGAATCATATTTAATATTGAAGATGTGTGTATAAATGAACTCCATAGGCTTGCTTTTCAAGTCACTCTCCACTAATGTAGACATGCACAACACCAAGGATCAAGTAGGACTTTATTAAGCTTGTAACGTTTGGCTTGGGTGAAGGTATGATAAAGGATAATAATTAGGCTCAAATCACCCACAAACACATAAAATCATTCAATATTATATGGAGCTCAAGCCCATGACATAAAAAATTCATTCTTATTCATCAAATGACTCTCCCAAACTTATTCAGAACACTCGAACTCTCTTTTTTTTTCTTTTTTCTTTTTTCCTTTTTTCTTTTTTTTTTTTTGTAGAAAGCAAAAGAAACTACACCCCCACACTTTGTTGTTTCATTCTTTTTAAGAACGCCCAAGGGTATAGAACTCTTTTTTTTCTTTTTTTTTTTAACTGCAATTCCACTCCCCCACACTTAAACAATACATTGTCCTCAATGTTTAAGTACGTGGAAGATAAGTACAGATTTTTTTTCTCTTTTTTTTTTTTACAAATATAATAAAACTCACTTGCATTGCTCATGGCATAATCCAACCTCCTCTAACTTCCCAAAACCAGAACATAGCTCAAAATGTAATTGCGAATGATTTACATGCTCATAGGTAAGGGATAAACTGTTTGGAACAAATTCAATTGAGGTTAGGAAATCTTTTAGTGAGTTAACAAAGAAAAAGGTTTACAGAGGCTCAAAGGGGTAACTAGGGATCAATTTTAAGTCAAGGTTGGCTCTTAAGGCTCAACGGTCCAAAGATGGCCTAAATCATTTCCCTAATGTTGCACAGTCTAGGATTTCGCCTCGAGTGACCATCAAACAAGTTCTAGAATTCATGAAAATCTGAAGAAACATTTAAATTACATAAACTTTCTCTAAGTGAACAAATAACTCAGTGATAATAGCTCAGTGCTCAATGTTGCGCAAGGAATCAAAAGCAAAGCGAAACCCAATAAACATTTCAAGCACACAGATCCATGCATCATTTATCATTTTCCAAGAGTTATTCTTAATTCAATCATTTCTTATCTTCGACCCACAAAATGCAAGAAAAGAGGTACGTGGCGTTGTTACACCTGAGTCAAGATTGTATATTTCAACAATCCTTAGGACCAGTAGCCCGCAGACTTAAGGTTTCCAGCCTATATACCTTTATTATGAAAGAACAAAACAAGAAACAAGACACTTCAAACAACATGAAATAAACAAACTACAGATTTATTGAGAGAGAATGCGTTTCAAGAGTTAAGAAAACCCCATATTCTGCCATTCTCAGGTTTTTCCACAATTGTTTTTTTTTTTTGAATCAAAACTGATAAAGATAAAAAAACACATAACAACTCTAAATTACGCAAAACTAAACTCACTCATAAAATAACAAAGTTCAATAAGTCAGCAAACAAAAACAAGTTAGTTAAAATGGGTCTAAAAAGTTAGAAGTTAGCCTCCTTATTCAGCCATTATGGATTGAAGAGATCCAGAATGCGTTTCAAGAGGAATTAAACTTTTTAAGCCACCACTCTAAAAACCGAGATTAGAAAATATTACCTGGGACGAAAGAAATAACCTGAAAAAGCTCAAAAGAAACGACATGAAAAATCTCAAATAAACACACTAAAAAGAAAGCAAACAAAAACGAAGCAAACCAGCACATAGAGATTACAAATGGAGGGTTAAATCCAGTTGACGCCTTTTGTTGCCTTCTCCAAACCAATTTATGCGAGCCATTGTTGGATCAGTTGAATAGACGAATTCTTGTAGTTTGTCAATTAACTCTCCTGCATTTGAAGCTGTAACCAACATTTGCATTGCTGACGGTGAGATGAAATTTTTTTCTACAGCTTGATCAAGAAAGGACAACAAACCATCAAAAAAATTAGTAACATTTAACAAACCAATGGGTTTCCGATGGATGTTTAGCTGTGCCCAAGAGGTGATTTGAAATATCTCCTCTAATGTACCATAAACACCCGGCAAAGCTATAAATGCATCGGACTTAACAACCATATGTGCAATACGCTCATGCATACTAGAGACCTGTAACTCTTCCCGATTGTGTTGCCTACGATATCTCGTACAGCTAATGGTTTAGGGATAATGCCGAGAACTTTGCTCCCTCCTAGGGATGCAGCTGTTGACACACACCCCATTAACCCAAGACTACCCCCTCCATAAATCTATTTAATACCCCTCGCAGCTAATGTCCTACCAAGATCAAGAGCTGCTGTGGTAAACTCTCCATCTTTACCAAAATTGCGATCCGCAAAATACGCATATATTGCGGAATCGCTGAATTGGTGTTTTCTCCATTTCTACAAGTGCTCTAATCTTGTGTAAGGCACGTTAGATATTATGCTTTTCAATTGCGAGACAGGTTATGGAATGACATATGAAAACATTCAGAATGTACATATACACCCATAAAACTCTCAAATTTTGACACATGAGGACATACTTTCGGTGGGGGTTGCTCGATGCAGATTTATCGCCCCAAGATTTGAAAAAATGAGATATGCTTTCGGCGAGGTTTGACAAAACCTACACACTTGTCTCCCACGTGAAGCATGGAAAAGGGAGATACACTTTCGGTGGAGGTTGACAAAACCTCCACACTTGTCTCCCACGTGTACTTATGCCATAGGGTAGTCATATGGTTTGTCAAAAATAAAACTTGAAATTAAAACAAACAAAATCAACAAACAACAACAACACAAAAACAACATTGATAATCAGATCATACGAAACAAGAAAGAAATAAAATTCGACAACAACAACACACATTCAAATATACAAGTAGTTGTGATTGTGGCTCACGTCTTCCTCTGGTTTTACGTCCAGTAACGGCTGAAACGCCTTCTATGAGTCGGGGATTTGCTTCCCATCCAGTTTTCTTATAAACTGGCAAACAGAGTCTTTTTTAGTCAGATTCCCTAGACTATAACACTGCAATTCATCACGAAATTTGTCCATAGATTAAGCAATTCACGCTGAACAAGTCCACAAGAATGTGACTCGAGAGTTAACAAAACATTATCCAGCGACTCATTACTCAAACCATTCTTAATAAATGAAAGTTTATCTTCTCTATTCCTGGACGCAAAACCTAATGAATGACAAGTCTGTTTACAATTCCATCTAGCACATTTATAACATACTTGTAACCTTTTCGCTCTTTGCCTCTTGGCGTAGTAGCTCTTTCCTAGACCAGGCATGTATTTTTCGAGATTAATGTCCGGCTCACCGGACAATCTCACCTTGGCTTCGATAAGCCATCGGATATCAGCAGGCACATTTAGGAGCATCAATGCCCAAAGTCTAGTCATCCGTACTTTTTAAATTTTAAACACAGCATTTTGAGGAAGTGAAGGGAAATATTTACGAAGGTTCGATAGAAAGATATCAGCATCCTTTGAAGAGAAGAAAAGGAGAGATTTTACCGATAATGCGATTGAGTTTGTTCTTCTCCCAGATATGCACGTTTCAAACCTTCGAACAATGGCTTCAACTCCCGTTTGAATGTTTCCTCAAGCTGTTGCACAACTGAACTCGAAGCACGGAATAATCAAATTAAACACAAGAAAAGAGAAGAAAAGAAAAGAAAAGAAAATAGAGACCCATAAAAGAAATAAAAACACAAGAGCAAATGAAAGTCAAAAACAAACAACAAAGAAAATGAGAAAAATGGCAAAGAGAGATAAAACCTGATCAATTATAATAGCCCATGAGAGGAATCTCCTCGAAACACAAAAATTGATCATTACTACCTTCTTTTCTTTGTCTCTTTTTATTTATGTTTCAAAAACATTGGGTTGCGTCCCAATAAGCGCTTGGTTTAATGTCCTCAGCCTGACGTTATCTGTCCTCACCCATCAAGATAAGTTGGCTCGTAGAGAGGTACCTCATCGATGTCCTGCATCACTGAATTCTTATAGTAAGGCTTCAACCTGTGCCCATTCACCTTGAATACTTTGTCCGTTTTTAAGCTCTTGATTTTCACTGCACCATGAGGAAAAACATTAGTAATAACAAAAGGTCCAACCCATCGAGATCGTAATTTACCTGGAAATAACTTGAGGCGAGAATGAAATAAAAGAACTTTCTGTCCCACTTCAAAATTCGTCCTGGAGATCATTTTATCATGAAATGCCTTAGTTTTCTCCTTGTAAATTCTGGAATTCTCATAGGCATCATTTCTAAGTTCTTCCAATTCTTCCAGTTGAAGCTTCCTTTTTTCTCCAGCAGCATCCATCTCCATGTTACAAAGCTTTACTGCCCACCATGCTTTATGTTCGAGCTCCACTGGAAGGTGGCATGGCTTACCATAGACTAACCTATACGGAGACATACCAATAGGTGTCTCGTAAGTAGTCCGGTATGCCCAAAGTGCATCTTTCAATCGTAGACTCCAATCTTTTCGGTTCGGATTCACTGTCTTCTCGAGAATGGACTTGACTTCTCGATTTGAAACTTCAACTTGACCACTAGTTTGTGGAGGATATGCAGTAGACAACTTGTGAGTGATGTTGTATTTCTTTAGCAAGGCTTCAAATGATCTGTTGCAGAAGTGTGTCCCTCTATCGCTAATCATGGCTCTTGGTGTTCCAAATCTCGCAAAAATGTTAGATTTCACAAATTCTACAACAACTTTAGAATCATTAGTTCTCGTAGCTTTTGCTTCCACCCATTTAGAAACATAATCCACAGCAAGTATAATGTAAACATTACCAAAAGATGAAGGAAAAGGACCCATGAAATCAATACCCCACACATCAAAATTCTCAACAACAAGTATAGGGGTTTGTGGCATTTGATTTTTGGCGCTTAAATTACCTGTCCTTTGACAACGATCACAAGCTTTGCAAAATAGATATGCATCTTTGAACAATGATGGCCAGTAGAATCCACAATCAAGAACTTTCAGGGCTGTTCTTTTTGGTCCGAAGTGACCGCCACATGCATAAGAATGACAGAAGGTCAAAATTGAATTAAATTTAGATTCAGAAACACACATTCTTATCACTTGATCAGAACAATGCTTCCATAAGTATGGATCATCCCATATGTAATATTTGACAATGTTTTTGATCTTGTCTTTTTGAGCTCGAGTCAAGTCATGTGGTAGCTTCTTGGTAACTAAGTAATTAACAATATCTGCATACCAAGGGGCTGCTACATGTAAAGACAGCAATTGTTCATCCGTAAAACTTTCTTGTAATGGCAGTACATCCTCGTCATGGACAATGCGACTAAGATGGTCTGCAACTAATTTTTCACTTCCCTTCTTATCTTTGATCTCCAAGTCAAATTCCTGTAAAAGGAGTATCCACCTGATAAGGCCTTGGTTTTGCATCTTTCTTTGTGAGCAAGTACCTCAAAGCTGCATGATCAGAATAAACGGTTACTTTAGTACCAATCAAATAAGATCGAAACTTTCTAAAGCAAAAATAACCGCTAGCTGCTCTTTCTCAGTGGTAGAATAATTAAGCTGAGCATCATTTAAAGTTCGAGATGCATAGTAAATGGCATGTGGAATTTTGCCAATTCGTTGACCCCAAACGGCACCCACAGCGTAGTCACTTGCATCGCACATGATCTCGAATGGATGATTCCAATTCGGAGATTGGATTACTGGAGCCGAAGTCAAGAGTTCCTTCAGTTTCTCAAATGCCTCTTTGCATTTCTCATCAATTTCAAAGGCCACATCATTCTGTAATAATCTGCATAGGGGCAATGCTATCTTCGAGAAATCTTTGATAATCTACGATAAAAACCTTCATGACAAGAACGAACGATATTCCCGCACACTGTGTGGGAGGTGGTGAGAACATATAAGATCTATCTTGGATTTATCAACCTCTATACCCTTAGCAGAAATAACATGTCCCAAAACTATACCCTGATCTACCATAAAATGACATTTCTCCCAATTCAGAACAAGGTTAGTTTCTATACATCTTTGAAGTATAAGGGTAAGGTTGTCAAGGCATTTATCAAAAGAATCACCAAAAACACTAAAGTCATCCATAAATACCTCAATAATGTTCTCAACATAATCAGAGAAAATACTTACCATACACCTTTGGAAAGTGGCAGGGGCATTGCAAAGACCGAATGGCATGCGTCGATAGACAAATGTACCGAATGGGCATGTGAATGTAGTTTATTTGCTCTTGAGCCTCAGTGGGCAATGACAATCTGATTATATCCTGAATCATCCGATCAAGAAACAATAATGAGAATGACCTTGCTAATCTCTCCATCATTTGATCAATGAATGGCAAGAAGTATCTTTCTTGGCGAGTTGCAGAATTGAGCTTTCGATAATCAATACCAACTCGACACACGCCGTTTTGGGGATAAAGTGGGAACTAGCTCACTATTGTCATTCTTAACCATCGTAACACCAGATTTCTTCGGAACAACTTGAACTGGACTCACCCACTTGCTGTCCGAAATTGGATAAATCACACCCACATCTAACAATTTCAGGATTTCTTTCTTGACAACTTCCATCATAGGAGGATTCAACCTCCGCTGTGCTTCTCTAGTAGGCTTGGATCCCTCTTCTAATAAGATGCGGTGCATGCATACAGCTGGACTAATACCTTTGATGTCAGCGACTGTCCACCCAATAGCCGTTTTGTGATCTCGGAGCACTTGGATGAGTTTCTCTTCTTGTAATGGTGCAAGACCCTTTGCTATTATGACTGGCAAAGTATCTTTCTCACTAGGAATACATGCTTCAAATGATCTGGAAGAGGCTTAAGCTCCAAGGCAGGTGCTTTCATCACGGAAGGTAGAAGTTTCTCATTAGATAAAGGCAATTCAATGTACGAAACATCATACTTGTTTGTGGTGATAGCTATAGTCTCATCCAAGCTTGCCACAGCTTCTCCACTTCTTTAGACACTTGTATCAACTTCCTCGATTCTCTGGAATTTTCTGCCCCAATGTGCTCACTAATGGCTACTTCCAATGCATCTTTGCGAGTTAACTCAAAAAGTTGTTGTGCCAAAGAATCAATAACATCAACTGAAAAAACAGAATGCAAGTCCTAGGGTACCTCATTGCCTCAAAAATAGTGAAACGATCACCTCGCCATCAAACTCCATGTGAGAGTGCCATCCATGCAACATCATCTTTGGTTCGGACAGTTTTCAAAGATGGCTCCCCCAAAAGAATCGGTGTTGGATTGGGAGACGTCTCATCCTCCATTTCCAGAACATAAAAGTTTGCTGGAAAAACCAATTGATTCACCTGCACAAGCACATCCTCCACAACTCCCTTGGGATATGCATTAGAACGATCAGCAAGTTGAATTACAATACTAGTTTCCGCAAGAGGTCCAAGATTCAAAGAAGCATAAATAGAATATGGCATGACATTAATAGATGCTCTAAATCTAACATAGCTCTTTCAAACTTGGTATTACCAATGGTGCATGGAATGGTGAACGTACCTGGATCTTTGCATTTCGGAGGAATTTTTCTTTGCAATACAGCTGAAACATTTTCGCCCACACTTACCTTCTCATTTCCTTTCAACTTCCTCTTGTTAGTGCATAACTCTTTCAGAAATTTTGCATAACGAGGCACTTGCTTGATAGCATCCAGAAGTGGTATGTTTACCTCGATCTTGCGAAAAGTTTTCCAGGATTTCTTGTTCTTGTTCCTCCTTCCTTGATTTTGCAAATCTGCTAGGAAAGGTGGAGGAGTAACATATGAAGGAATATGGGTTTTAGGATTTACCTTAGAAGATGATGTTTTATTCATGGTGGGAGTGGTGTCATCCCCTTCATCAGTTTGTGATTTCTTTGGTGGAATCTCTAATTGCTTCCCACTTCTCAAAGTTACAGCACTAGCATTCTCTCTTGGATTGATCACCGGCTGAGAAGGTAATTTTCCTGAGCTTTGACTCTCAAATTTGCTCATGTTAGTGGCCAATTGTCCCATTTGATTTTCCAGGTTTTGGATACTTGCCCTAGTTTCCTGCTGAAATTGCATTGTGTTAGTGGCAAGTGCTTTAACAATATCCTGGAGAGACATACCTGAATTTTGTGGAGCTGGTTGTGGTGCTGGTTGTGGTTGTGCTTGAAATGGTTGCTGCACCCTTGGTTGATTGAAACCTGGTGGTCGATTTGGTATGGCATTTGGGGCAATTGGTTGATGATTCCCATATCTTAAATTAGGTGATCTCTCCATCCAGCATTGTAAGTATTGGAGGAAGGGTCATACCTTTGCTTTGGTTGTCCTGGAAATCCACCCATGGCATTGGCTTGTTCTGTATCTCCTTCTTGCAAAGTTGGACACATGTCGGTTGGATGGTCCATGGCAGAACATACTCCACATGCATAAGATTGCTGCATATGTCCTACAGCCATTTTTTTTACAAGAGAGGTAAGTTCACAAAGTTGTTGTTCAATGTTTGAAGTACTTACCTCATTTACTCTTTTTGGTAGTTGTGGCTCAAATTGACTGCTGAATTGTTGGGAGTTCGCTGCCATGTCACTAATCAAACGTCTTGCAACGTTCGGTGTTTTATTAACTAGTGCTCCACCACTAGCAGCATCAATGATACTCCTTTCCATTGGTAAGAGACCCTCATAGAAATATTGAATTAGGAGTCCATCACTAATTTGGTGGTTTGGACAGCTAGCACATAACCTTTTAAATCTCTCCCAATATTCATGAAGTGATTCTCCATTGTGTTGTCGAATGCCACTAATATCTTTTCTAATATTTGTTACTTTCGAGGCTGGAAAGTATTTCTCCAAAAAGAGTTTACTCATCTCATTCCAAGTGGTAATGGTACCTGGTGGTAGATAGTATAGCCAATCTTTTGCTGAATCTGCTAATGAGAATGGGAAAGCTCTCAATTTAATTTGCTCTTCAGAAACGCCGGTTGGCTTCATACTTGAGCATACCACATGAAATTCTTTGAGGTGTTTGTTCGGTTCCTCTCCTGCAAAACCATGAAATGTAGGCAAGAGATGAATCAGTCCAGATTTAAGTTCAAAATCTATCTCAAAATTGGTGCTTATGCATAGCGGTTGTTGATCAATAATTGGAGCCGCTAACTCCTTAAGATTCTGATCGTTTTCCATCGCCATTGCTTCCGATTCAGATTTGATTGAACTGCAAGAAGATGGGAGGGAAGTATGTCGTGCAAGGTCAAATTCTGGCGGTGGAGTTGAAATTGAATGATTTAGTCTTAAATTCGAGGATTGGAGAAACTCCTTAATTCTCTTAAGTCGCTGATCCGCTTCTCCCTCGGACATAAAAGCCTAAACACAAACTATCAGGAAATAACAATTAAGAATCAGTAGTAAAAACAGAATAACAAATTGATTAGAAAATCAATCCCCGGCAACGGCGCCAAAAACGTGATGCGTTCGAAACTAGCAAGTATACTAGTCGCACAAGTAATAAAGTGATAAGTAAGATATCGTTCCCACGAGGATTGATTCTAATTGAATTTGTTATTCAAAAGCAACAACAGAATAAATTGGGGGGTTTTGTTGATGGATTAACTAAATGAAATATTAATGTAATGCACAATAACACAACACAAAGTAAAATGGAGTGAAAAATCAATGAGAGAAACCTGGTTAAGGGATCCTTCTCTACCACAAGATATGGATTTGCGAATTAATTGTAGAATTGTCATCCAATTACACCATTGAAATTATCAACCGTAGATAACAACAACTCTATCAACCGTAGATAACAACAAGCTCTGTTATCCCAATCTTTCCTTACTTTGTTGTTAAATAAAACAGGCTCTTTATTTAATCCTATCCATTAAACAACCTAGAACAAGCTCTCTAAGTTTAATTCAATGGAAGCATTACGAAAAGAAAGATAGGTTGATCTAAACAATAATCACACAGGTTCGGATTATTTAACCTAGGTTGTATTTTCCAATTGCAATCTCTGATCACTATTTTGCTACTAATGATTGGAATTTCATGACAATTACGGATCAAGATTTCTAATCTAGCAATAGACAACAAACAGATTATATTCAGTTGGCCATTCCAAATACAATCAGTAAGCAATCATAAGCATTAGATATGGTAAAATACAAGCAACTTCAATTAGAGAATTGGATAACAATTTCTTACACAATCAACTCACAAAATCCATATCAAGGGCTTTGAAATCACCCTCAACCAATTCAGATTTAGTTACACATATTCAATCAGAATAACAAATACAATACAGAGAAATTCCAGAATTGACAAGGAAAGAAAGAACTTAGCAAATTCTTTGAAAATCTTCTTTGTAGATGAATCTTCTTGGAATTGTAGTTCCTCCTCTTTCAAATCTTCTTTCTCCTTCAAGAACTCCAAGGGATGAGAGAAATCCAGAAATGCAGCCTCCTCCCACGTTTTCCCCTCTTCAAGTTATGAAAATAAAACCCTAAAATGTGTTTAAATACTCTGCTACAGTAACTTGCTATAGTGCCCCGTATTTAATAACATGCTACAGTGATATATGGAATTACAAATATACACTTCTCATACCATTTTTATCACAACTTTCGGTACACTACATAAATTCGTGAACCGTAAATTTCTCCAGAAAATAGACTTCGAGAGCTTGTCAATGGTATATAGCATGTTATCCGGTTAATTGTATATCGATACAATCAACTCCAAGAAATTGGTTGACTAGCAGAGGTGAAAATGAGGGGTTTTACTCCAATTTTGTGTAAGTTCCTCCAAAACTCCTACAAACATCAAAAACCACACAAAAACATAAAAATACCAAGGAATATAGCAAAGAAACATGGACGAATTGATATGAAAATGATATATAAATAGACACTTATCAGGATCCTTCTCTACCACAAGATATGGATTTGTGAATTAATTGTAGAATTGTCATCTAATTACAGCATTGAAGTTATCAACCGTAGATAATAACAAGCTCTATTACCCCAATCTTTCCTTACTTTGTTGTTAAATAAAACAAGCTCTTTATTTAATCTCTATCCATTAAACAACCTAGAACAAGCTCTCTGAGTTTAATTCAATGGATGCATTATGATAAGAAAGATAGGTTGATCTAAGCAATAAACACACAAGCTCGTATTATTTAACTTAGGTTATATTCTCCAATTGTAATCTCTGATCACAATTTTGCTACTAATGATTAGAAATTCAAGACAATTACGGATCAAGATTTCTAGTCTAGCATAAATCACAACCAGATTATATTCAGTTGGCCACTCAAATACAATCAGCAAGCAATCATAAGCATTAAATATGGGAGAATACAAGCAACTTCAATTAGAGAAGCTATTATCACTGAGTTATTTGTTCACTTAGAGAAAGTTTATGTAATTTAAATGCTTCTTCAGATTTCAATGAATTCTAGAACTTGTTTGATGGTCACTCGAGGCGAAATCCTAGACTGTGCAACATTGGGGAAATGATTTAAGCCATCTTTGGACCGTTTGAGCCTTAATAGCCAACCTTGACTGAAATTGATCCCTAGTTACCCCTTTGCGCCTCTGTAAGCCTTTTTCTTTGTTAACTCACTAAAAGATTTCCTAACCTAAATGAATTTGTTCCAAACAGTTTATCCCTTACCTATGAGCATGTAGATCATTCACAATTAAATTCTGAGCTATGTTCTGGTTTGGGAAGTTAGAGGAGGTTGGGATGTGTCATGAGTAATGCAAGTGAGTTTTATTATGTTTGTAAAAAGAAAAAAAGAAAAAAAGAAAAAAAACCAATCTGTACTTATCGTCCACTTACTTAAACATTGAGGACAATGTCATTGTTTAAGTTTGGGGGAGTGGATTACAGTTAAAAAAAAAAGAAAAAAAGAAACACAAGAAGTTCTATAGCCCTTGGGTGGTTCTTAAAAGAATGAAACATGGGTGTAGTTTCTTTTGTTTTCTAAAAAAAAAAAAAGAAGAAAAAAAAGAAAAAAAGAAGATTGAGTGTTCTAAATAAGTTTGGGGGAGTAACCTGGTGAATTAAAATAACGTTGTGTTATAGGGGTGAGCTCTACAGAATCTTGAATGATTTATGTGTTTGTGGGTGATTTGAGCCAAATTATTATCCTTGATCATACCTTCACCCAAGCAAAACGTTACAAGCTTAATAAAGTCCTACTTGATCCTTGGTGTTGTGCATGTCTACATTAGTGGAGAGTGACTTGAAAGGCAGGCCTATGGAGTTCATTTATACACACATCGTCACTATTTACATATGATTCATTTTTAAGCCATAAACTCATCCGGGTTACAAGTGATTAGGTGGATAAAGGTTCTACACACACACATTGAGGAATTGAATGAAGCGAAACTAATCTTTGAGATAAAATTCTTGATCAAGTGCATTATTTAGTGAAGTTTTTAGTTTTATGGTAATTTTTTGAGTTGTTGTGTGTTTTTGTCTTTATCAGTTTCGATTTGAAAAAAAAAAAACATTGTGGAAAAACCTGAGAATGGCAGAATATGGGGTTTCCTTAACTCTTGAAACGCATTCTCTCTCAATAAATCTGTAGTTTGTTTATTTCATGTTGTTTGAAGTGTCTTGTTTCTTGTTTTGTTCCTTCATAATACAGGTATATAGGCTGGAAACCTTAAGTCTGCGGGCTACTGGTCCTAAGGATTGTTGAAATATACAATCTTGACTCAGGTGTAACAACGCCACGTACCTCTTTTCTTGCATTTTGTGGTTCGATGATAAGATAATGATTGAATTAAGAATAACTCTTGGAAAATGATAAATGATGCATGGATCTGTGTGCTTGAAATGTCTATTGTTTTTCGCTTTGCTTTTTGATTCTTGCGCAGACATTTGAGCCCTGAGTTGGATAACAACTTCTTACACAATCAACTTACAAAAATCATATCAGGGGCTTTGAAATCACCCTCAACCAATTCAGATTCAGTTACACATGTTTAAGAACGTGGTAAATACAATACAACATCCATTGAATTAAATTTAGAGAGCTTGTTCTAGGTTGTTTAATGGATAGAGATTAAATAAAGAGCCATGCAGCATGGATATATACATGAAATCACCCCACACTTGTACGACTAGTATACTTGCTAGTTTCGAATGCATCATGCAGCATGGATATATAACTCTTAAATTTGACACATGGGGACATAATTTCGGTGGGAGTTGCTCGATGCAGATTTATCGCCCCAAGATTTGAAAAAAATGAGATATGCTTTCGGGGGGGTTTGACAAAACCTACTGATAAGTGTCTATTTATATATCATTTTCATATCAATTCGTCCATGTTTCTTTGCTATATTCCTTGGTATTTTTATGTTTTTGTGTGGTTTTAATGTTTGTAGGAGTTTTGGAGCAACTTGCAAAAAAATGGAGTAAAACCCTTCATTTTCACCTCTGCTAGTCAACCATCTTCTCGGATTTAATTGTATTGATATACAATGAACCTGATGACATATCATATACCGTTGAAAAGCTCTCGAAGTCTAGTTTTTGGAGAAATTTACGGTTTATGAATGCATTCAGTGTACCGAAAGTTGTAATCAAAACAGTGTGAGAAGTGTAGAAATGTAATTCCACACATCACTGTAGCATGTATAATAAGGGACACTGTAGCACGTTACTGTAGCAGAGTATTTAAACACATTTTAGGGTTTTATTTCATAACTTGAAGAGGGGAGAACGTGGGAGAGGCTGCAGCTCTGGAATTCTTTCATCTCTTGGAGTTCTTGAGGAGAAAGGAAGCTTGGAAAGAGGAAGAACTACAATCCAAAGAGAATTACATCAAATTTGCTAAGTTTTTCCCTTCCCTTTCATTTTCTGGAATGTCTCCATGGTTTATTGTATTTACCACGTTCTTAAACATGTGTAACTGAATCTGAATTGGTTGAGGGTGATTTCAAAGCCCTTGATATGGTTTTTGTGAATTGATTGTGCAAGGAATTGTTATCCAATTCTCTAATTGCAGTTGCTTGTATTTTCCCATGTTTAATGCTTATGATTGCTTGCTGGATTGTATTTGGGTGGCCAACTGAATATAATCTGGATATTGTCTATTGCTAGACTAGAAATCTTGATCCTG
>SNVD02009498.1:0-37762 GCA_013180625.2 Boswellia sacra | reverse complement strand
AACTGGAGCACAAGGAAAAATTCCAAACTGGGTTGAAAAAGGTTATGTTGAAGGCTTTTATAGAGTAAAGAGGATTTCAAGTTTTCCACTAGATATTCTTTTGACAGATAGCTTTGTGATTGCAAAGGTTGGTTTGATGAAAAAGCAGCATAAGTTTCCTCATAGTTGGTAACCCATTTGGTGGGTATCAACACTTTAAGCTTTTCTCGAGCAATCTGCTTTAAAACAAAAGTGCAGCTTGTAACTTGGTTTGATTATACATTAATAAATATAAAATCATTTGTTTCATTTGGAAAAGTGATATCTATGGCATGATCTTGAACTTTGTACACCATTTAGTAGTAAAGAGTGGCCACATAAGTTGGACCAACAAGAACAACTTCAACAACTTGAACTTGTGACTTCAAACATGTTCGGAGTTGGGGATCATTTATGAGCATATTGAAGTTGGGCAACATGGTAATCATGATAGTTCCAGCATTAAGAATGATTTGGACAGTTCCTAGACATGCATGCTCATAGTTTGAAAATCTGGTGTCTACAAGAGCAATTTTAGAAGTAATAGGAAAACCTTTATGGGCATGATATGTGAAAGCAAAACGGATTCCTCCAAAATGGAGATGACTGAAACCTTCCTGTTTTCAAAGATCAATTAAATGATCTGGAATATCTATTTACACAAACTATTCAAACTGAGTGGTAGGGAGTGGATAAGCATTAAACTTACTACACTGAACATACTCTTTTACTTTAGGAGGAGAATGATTGATCAAGCTTTTTATGGTTTTATGGATGGAAGACAGAGGGCTTTTATAGAGATGGTATGGGTTTAGATATAAGAGATTAGAAGTTGGAAGTTGAGAACTATCTAGAAAATACTGGATTTCATACAAACTATCAAGTTTATATGAAAAAGACTTTCTAAGAGAACGAATAGGAACAACAGACACAACCTTCTCACTAACATTTGCCATGACTCTGATACTAGCAAATGGTCCACCAGTAGGACTTTCTTCCCAAATATTAGAAGACTTTCTTGGCTTATCTTTCTTCCGAGAAATCTTCTTTTTCTTCTTTTGTTCAAAGTATCTATGTTATTCTTCACGAAGTTGCTAAAGATAGTAATCACTATCAACACCAGTACTAACAATCATATTGATAGGATGAGACTTTTCATGAGCATCTGAAAGTTGTTTAACTGTAAACCTATGAACTTTCTTTAGTCTCTTGCTTATCTTATAAAGTTCCTGCTTTATCTGTTTCTGCTACTAAGCAATAGCTTCTAATCCTTTGTTTTGTTCTAAAGCATTAGTATTCTGCTAGTCGATCGCCTTTTTAATAAGATCAAACTCTGTTGGATCTAACTTTTGAACAACCCAACTTCCACCAACATAATTTCTAGAAGCTTTAGAGACAACATCATTTTCTGGAAATTCGAACATCCTGATTGGTCTGTCCTATCTAACTGATTGAGATCTGGAAAGCAAATGAGTTCTTGGCATATCTAATTTCCACAAGGAATCTCCTTTACATAAATTTTCAAGTAGAAATTTCTCTATTTCAAATTCAACAAGCAAACAGACACAATCAAAAGAACTTTTGTTCTTAATATACCAGGCCTAGTAGCAAAAATGCTTGAAGCAAAAGTAAAAGCTGATGGCGTGACTTACCTTTCTCCTTTCAGTTTTGCTAGCTTATATCAGTTAGCCACTGAAGTGATTCAAACTCATTGTCTCAATCAAGATCTCAAAAAGCACATAAAGCAAATTGAGAAAACTTTTCTTATAAAGTATTGCAACAAGAAGCCATAAGAATTTGGACGTTCACATCAATCACCTTGTAGCTGCAAAAGAGAGAAGAACTCTAAGAAGAAATTTTCAAAGCCTTGGAAAACATCACAAAGGTTTCAAATATCGTTTTGTCAAGAAGAGAAGGTTTCCAAAGTAATCAGACAAATGTTTTATTTGCGGCAAGAATGAACATTTTGTCAAACAATGCAAAAAGAGAAAGAAGGCTCCAATGCGACTTCTTCAACTTAAAGATCTAGAGAATTAAGGACATTATCGAAAACAAGACTGTGAGTATAGTAGAGAAGTGGCATCTGATAAATCTATGCTAATCTTTTTCTTGCATGCAGACATCCTTCCCAACAAGTATGAATGTCATCACTTATGTGATTATGGATAATTGGCTCAATAAATGGCTCTATTGTTCTTCACCAAATGTCTCTTAGTTGAAAAATAACTATCATCTTGTGGACAATTTGACATCCACCTTTGAGCGTCAACGGTAATAGATCTTCAAAAATTGGAGAGAACGTTCAATCAAACCATCGATTAGGATTACTTCTACTCCTGTGAATAACTACAGGATCAAATACCATAACTACTGGATATAAGTTGAACAATAACAAGTAGGAATAGTATCCAAGAGAAGAAGCTTCAGATATAACAGAATGACCCTAATTAGTGTCTTCAAAGCTAGCATGAAGTTTTCTTTTTCTGAGTCTTTCTTGTCTTTTTTCAAAAACATCTTAACCTAGCATGTAAGCCTTAGAAGAACTAGAAATCATAGATATTACCTAAATAGATCTGGGAATATGTCTTAAGAGAAAATCTGCTATAACATTTTATTCATCTTTAATATAGTGAATCGTAAACTTGAACCTAAATAAAGATTCTGACCATTTTGCAAGTTAAGGATCTAGAATTTCACATTCTCTTCTTCTGGGCAATCCTATTTGTAGTCAGTTCCAACTACAAATTCTTTAAGAGAGAGATAAAATTGAAATTTCTTGATTGCATTGATAACTGTTAAAACCTCTTTCTTGGATGAATGATAGTGTTGCTAAGAGTCTGAAAATTGCCGAACTTATATGCACAAATTCGTCTACAGTTTCCTTTCTGTTCAAGAAGTACTGCTCCCCAAAATTTATCACTTGTGTCTTTCTGTAGGATGAGCTATCCTTTGTCAAAAATCTTCAGAGGTGGCAAAGACCTACATTTTTCTTTTAAATTAATCATAGCTTGAGTGGCTTCATTTGACCATGCTACTGCTCCCTTTTTTATATGCCTTAAAATTTTGCTCTTGTATCTGGACAGATTTTTGATATAATCACCCGCATAATTGATAATTCCCAAGAATTATTGAATCATCTTTCTGCTTGTCAACTTATCAGGTAAAAAGAATTTCTTTTCAGTAATATGTGGCTTGGAGTAGTGCAACCATCTTTGATATGCAATCCAAGGAAATCTACTTCAGAGATTCCAATCAACATCTTTCTTTCAGATAATACCAAACCATGTTTAAAAGTTAAATCTTTGAACTGTTTAAGAGCCAAATGATAAAGATCTTTTTAGAGAAAAGATCTTTGAACTTCTCAAAATAGATCCCATTAGACCTTCAAAGTTTTAATAGACAAGTCAAACTTTCTATGTCAACAATTGAGCTGAGCTTGTTCATGGAAGGAAAAGATTTTGGATTGACTATCGAAAGCTCAATGACTATTTGCGAGATATTCGTTATCTTATTCCAAAAAAGATTTGTCTTTTGAAAAGGATGGCGAAATCAAAGATCTACTCCAAGTTCGATATGAAGTCAAGATTTTGGCAAGTTGGAGTCAAAGAACAAGATCGATACAAAACAGCTTTCATAGTTCCACATGGACACTATGAGAGAAATGTGATGCTTTTTAGTTTAAAGAATGCTCCATCAGAATACCAACATCGAATAGATGATGTGTACAAAGACATAAGTAAATTTTATCTTGTATACATTGATGACGTCCTTATCTTCAGCAATAATGAAGAAGATCATGTCAAGCATCTCAAACAGTTCAAAGATTTAACTTTTAAACATGGCTTGGTATTATCTGAAAGAAAGATGCATATTGGAATCTCTGAAGTAGATTTCATTGGATTACATATAAAAAATGGCTACACTACTCTAAAGCCATATATTGCTAAAAAGATATTCTTATTCTCTGATAAGTTGACAAGCAGAAAAATGTTTCAACATTTCTTGGGAATTGTCAATTATATAGGTGATTATATCAAAAATCTGTCCAGATACACGAGCAAAATCTCAAGGCATATGAAGAAAGGAGCAGTAGATTGGTCAGATGAAGCCACTCAAGCAGTGATTGATTTGAAAGAAAAATGTCGGTCACTTCCACCTCTGAAGATTCCTGACAAATGACAACTTATCCTCCAGACAGACGCAAGTAATAAATTCTGGGGAGCAGTATCGCTTGGATAGGAAGAAAACTGTAGACGAATATGTGCATACAAGTATAGAAAATTCTCAAACTCTTAACAACACTACCCTTCATCCAAGAAAGAGATTCTATCAGTTATAAATCAAATCAAGAAATTTCAATTTTATTTCTTTCTTAAAGAGTTTGTAATAGAAACAGATTACAAATATTTTGAAGGATTGCTTCGACGACGAGAAAGTGAAATTCCAAATTCTCAACTTGCAAGATGGTCTGAATCTTTATCTAGATTCAAGTTCATGGTTTGTTACATCAAAGGTGAATTAAACGTTGCCACAGATTTTCTCTCAAGACCCATTCCCATATCTATTCAGGTAATATCTACGGCTTCTAGTTCTTATAAGCCTTACATGCTAGGTCAAGATGCTTTTGAAAGAGACAAGAAGGACTCAGAAAAAGAAAACTTCTTGCTAGCTTTGAAGACACTAATTGGGATCATTCTGTTATACCTGAAACTTCTTTTCTTGGATACTATTCCTACTGGTTATTGTTCAACTTATATCCAGTAGCTATGGTATTTGATCCTATACTTATTAACAGGAGTAGAAGATATAATCCTAATCGATGGTTTGATCGAATGTTCTCTCCAATTTTTTAAGATCTCTTGACATTGACGCTCAAAGGTGAATTTCAAATTGTCCACAAGATAATAGTTATTTTTCAGCTAAGAGACATTTGAGGAAGAACAAAAGAGTCATTAATTGAGCCAATTATCGATGACCACATGAGTGATGACATTCAAATTCATTAAGGTATGGAGAGCGGCTATGAAACCAATAGCACTTCTCCATTAAGAAGTCGAACACCTTAACAACTTTAGTCATTTATATTGTACAGATGGCTTAGAAACATAAATTTATTTAGTTGAAGCCATAATGGTAAGTTTACTGAGGATTTGGTGGGCGGCTATTGGCAGCAGAGACCCTGGAGCCCCATTCCAAAAGCTCTTTGCTGGTATCATCCTTGTGAACAATAACCTCAATGAAGCACAGCGAATCCTTCATGGGTCCAGTTGCTGTCTCAGTTGCTTCAATTAGCTCCTCCTCAAAGTGGACCTGCACAGCAGATTCAACAAACAGTTTCAGAATAAGCATTCTTCCATCCATCCGGTGTTGGCAGTGGCGGATCAAAGCAAATGTTTGCAGTAATTAGTTAACTAACTGACCTTAGCCGTCCAACACTTGCCCTCACCATTGTGGATTGCATCAACCAACCCGGTGTAGTTCCAGTTCTTTATCACATTGTAAGGGCCATCGTGGATCTCAACTTCAATGGTGTAACCACCATTGTTAATCAGGAAAATGATTGTCTTCTGTCCGCATCGCAGCATTGTTGACACATCTTGTGCAGTCACCTAAGATAAGCAGCAATGCGATAATTAAGGGAACTATAAAACATCCCTGAACTGAAATTCTATAATATTTTGGGAGGACCCGGACGAGTGTAAGCGCTAGATGTGAGTCAACAATTGAGTGCAATGTTAGAAAAAAGAAGTTTGTCAGATACCTGGAAGCTGCCATCACCAATGCAAGCAATAACACGCTTCTCCGGCACAGCCTGTGCATACCCAAGAGTTGCACCAACCGACCATCCAATGGATCCATATTGCATTTGGAACTCATACCTGCAATGGAAAACCATATTCATTCCTTCAAATTTATAAACCCAAATTGGAGACGGACAAACATCAGGTACCAACTAATTATTACTCTACTGCTCACCCGCATCCCTCGGGCAACTTCAGTTTTTGGCAGTTAAACCAAGAGTCCCCTGTCTCAGCAATCACAGCAGTTTCCCTGGACAGCATGTTCTGAATATGATGGAACAAAACATTCACCCTCAATGGCTCTTTAGGTTCACTTTTTAGAGGTTGTCCCACAGGAACATAAATCCTGTGGTAGTTCTCATAAGCAGTAGTGTTGCGCTTGAGCCGCTTAGCAAGTGCTTTGAGGAAATCCTTCATCAGAACACATCCAAATGATGGCCCATTCGCAATAACCACGCGATCTGGCTGGATAATAATTGCCTTCTCCTTTTTCAGAAGAAGAGAATATCCTACTGAGCTATAGTCGTTAAATACAGGTCCAGCAAACAAATAAGCATCAGCTGATTCCACAATTTCAGCACAAAAGGCAGTGCTCACCGCACCCCAGTAAGTTCCAATAAAATGGGGGTGGTGCTCTGGTACTAGCCCTTTAGCTGAGGGCATAGCCGTAAGGGGATAACCACAAGCATCAGCAAGCTCAACAAACGCATCACATGCCTTGCCAACTCGGAGTTTAGGACCACCAACCAACACTGGTTTCACTGCCTTGTTCAAAAATTCTGCAGCCGCCTCAACTGCTGCTTCCAAGCCAACTTCATTACTCAATCTGCTCACTCAGACAATCAATAAATAAACAAATAAGAAAACAGAAATAAACAATTTTAATCCCTCATAACTTATGATTAATATTATTTCAAACAATTAAAATAAGCCATAAGTTAAAAGATGATAATAGTTATTGGATTACTTGGGGGTAAGTGAAAAGAGAACTGGGTCACGGCTAAAACTGGGATGAGGTATCGCAGCCAAATTACAACTGACACTGATATAAACGGGCTTGCTTTCTTTCAAAGCAGTTGATATGGCAGTATCAACCAACTCATGAGCATCTTCCAGGTTATTCACCACAGCCTATCAATAATACAACATTAAAACCATTAATATCAACATAATTAATTCCCAGGGCAAAACCGTTAACATAAAATGTTTGTTTTCTTACAAAAATTTGTCTTCTTCTAAAACTTCAAAGAGGTCTTTATTAGTTCTCTATTAACTTCATAAAGTTCTCTGTACCAATAAATCTTGAACCTTGTAAATGAATAAATCAAGAGCTCGGAATGACCTGTCTGCGGTTTGTACTTTACACCATAATTTTGTAATCAAGGAATTAAATTGAGTGGGATACAAGAGATAAAAAGAAAATTAGTATCGAATTACCACGTGTGATTTATAAGTATTCTGTTTCTTCCGTTGCATCCGTCAAATCCATAACAGAATCAATAAATAGAAGTCATCTCTCCTTTGTATTTTTTATTATTATTTTTTTTTTCTGAGAGAGAGAACTTTCCTTGGGTTTTAGTGTCATTTTAATTTTAACAAATTTAATTAATTACAAGGAAAGTTTTACTAAAAAATGGATGAAATTATAGTATGTCCATGTTTTAACATAAAATTGATAACTAGGCAATTATACTAATCAATCTCCCAAAATTAAATTTATTATCTAATTAACTTTATAACGAGAAAAGCCAACAAATTAATCAGTTCATCATATTCAAAAGCACCAAAGCTAGGCAGCAAAGTAATCACTTGATCATAGGGGCAGTTGCAGAGAATTTGGCATTTGATTATTTGTATTTATACCTGGTAACAAGTAACAGCCTGAAAGCACTTGAGTTCCTGGCTAAAATCTGCCAACCCGATTGTGTGGTGAAGAATCCTGTTCGTTCCATAATCGTTGGAGTTGGGCCCACCAACTATACATATAAGTGGCAGATTTTCACTGTAAGCACCAGCAATGGCGTTGATCACGCTCAGACCACCAACCGTAAACGTAACGACACACGCGCCAACCCCACGAGATCGGGCATACCCATCGGCGGCGTAGCCAGCATTGAGCTCGTTACAGCAGCCGATCAACTTAAGCTTTGGCTCAGCTATCAAATGATCAAGGAGGGTCAAGTTGAAGTCGCCGGGAACAGAGAAAACGTCAGTGACACCTACTTGGACGAGACGACGAGCGATGTGGCCACCGAGCGTTGACTTGGAGGGGTCGAAGAGTGAAGCGGGTGAGACGGAGTTTTGGAGGACTGAGACGGCTCCGTTTGCTGGAGTGGCTAAGTCGTTGGAGGGGGGTTTGGTGGTGGTGTGGAGAGATCCAATATTGGTGTCCATTTGCTACTGAATTGTGAAGACTTTGCACGAGAGTGATGAAGAAAATATCTGAGAGAGTGAGAGAGGCTGTCTGGTTTGATTGTGGGGGACTTTTGTTTTGTGTGTTTGATGGTGCGTGAGACTGTTATATAGACATGGAAATTTAACGAATGCAGAAAACGCTTTGCTTCCCAATTTATCATTTTCTTTTTGTTATTAACAACGATATTAATAGATCAACCCCTCTCGTATTACCTCAATAAAAGGTGATCTCATTAATTTCCTATACAGTGTACATATTTGCAATTGCTAATTTGGTTTTCATTCCCTGCTTGTTTTCTCTTTTTCTTTTTCTTTTACTTAACCATATATATTATCTCAGTTAAATTTTTATAACTTGAGCAACCACCACGGTGATTGATGGCGGTACATATTTAATTTGATGAACTTATCAAATCACCACTATAATAATACATGAACTTGTTTTATATAAGTTTTTCTCGTTACTAATTCATTGACCAATCTTAGCTTATCGATTGTTATTCATCCGCAACGTGACGCACATGGAATTCAATTCAGCCAGGACCACTTTGCAAGTGGAAATCAATCCCAGAGATCACTTACAAATAATCCCATTTTGACCGATAGCCCAATAATAGAGTACCCAATAAAAAATGAAAGGAACCCAATAAATGATTATCATGAGCAAAATTCGGTCATTATAAATTCAAAAAAAGAATCTTATTAAGAAATTATATCATATATAATGAGTAGTCACAAATCATTAATACACAAAAAATCACCTCCTTTGTTTTCTACTTTCCAGTTTCAATCCTTCCTGGGCTTATGGATTGAAGTTGATAATCGAATTGGTATCGTCGTCTCGTGGTTCGCTAGTGATCGATGGAACATGCAAGCGGAAAAATGAAAGCCAAACAGATCCCATGAAGCTTGCCCCAAGTACAGGAAGCTGGTCCAGTAGCGAGTCAAGATTAGGCAACTAACGTAATTATCTCAACCCAATATTGGTCATCATCATCAATCGCCAGCATTTATTTCAATTAATAACAAGATATATACAGAAGATATTATTTAGCATACCATGTGGTTTACACTCGTGCACAAGTCAACCATATCCAACAATATGGATTTGACGTCACTATTTTAAGGCGGGCGTGGTATAACCTTTTTAGGGCGCGTATGGGAGCGGGCAGACATGGGATTGGAATCCAAACTTAGTCCAATCCCACGTTTAGTGTAGAATCGGGATTGGACTAATAATCCGAGTCAGTTCCACCTCTTTATCAAGCAGCGTCAATTTAGTGGGACTATTAGTCCCACCTTATAGTATGGGACTTATAGTCCCAAGTTGAGACAAAATTTTTTAATTTTTAATTAAAATTAAAACTAAATAAAATAATAAATATAATATAACAATAATTTTTAATTATAGTTAAATATTTAATAAAATCAATTCTGATTTTTTACTAAAAAAATAATAAAATAATAGTATGATATTAATATAAAAATAACTATTAAATTAATAATATAAAAATAAATATCATCTAATAATATTTAAATACTAATTATTAATAAATTATTATATTTATAAAAAAATTAATTTTAATATAAAATATAATTTTATTATTATTATTTATATAGAAATATCAACAAATATTTAATATTTAGTTTTTATTCAAGTTCAATTTTTAAAAAAAATTTAGTTAGTTTATTTTTTAAAATTATTTTCTTAAAAATCATCACCTATGTTAATAGTTCCATCTCATATTACACCAAACATTAGACAATATTATTTAGTCCAATCCCATATGACACCAAACATAAGACAATATTACATAGTTCAATCCAGTTCAATCTCAATCCCAATCTCAATCTCAGTCTAGTCCAGTCCAATCCGGTTTCAACTCCCAAACGCACCCTTAAAGGCTTTTAATTAGTAACAATTATGATCAATCTTGAATCAGTCTAAGTGCCCAATAGTATTTTTGAATATGGCCTTGATCTAAAGTTGATGGGGATTCTAATTTCTCTTCATAAGTTTATTTTAAATTTCATCAGATAAGAAGACTAGACAGAAGAAACCGAGTGGCTAGCTTTTTGAATATTTATGTAGAGTAGAACATTATATTACACGTGATTTGAGCGACTAAAAATCTTATCTCATGTTAATATAGACAGCTTCTTTTGTGTATGATTCATGAGAAGATTCGAGTGATAAAATATTAGTTATACTATGATGCATAAGCTGAAATATTGTCACTTGGTCAAATAACAATATTAATAAAATGTAGTTTATATTTTATTATTTAATTAATATAATTTACTTAATTATTAAACATATTTATGCATAACATATCATATTCTATATATTTATATCAATTAAAAATATTTTTAAAATATAAAACAATTATTAGTATAAAAAATAATTAAAATCACCCTAATTTACTATTATATAGATTAATTTGTTTTATGATATAAAATTTTCAGTTTTATAATATATATGTATAAATAGATAACAATTCATATTACTAAATGTATTTGTAAGTTAAGGATTGATAAAATATGTTTAATTATTCAAATCATTAAACAGATTGGTATTAAACATCCTCAACACGAATCTGACCTATTTGTTAATCATGTAAGAATACGGTGTCGTATTAATGTTATGTTAGTGTGTCATATCAAAAATTGACACCCCTAGTTTGGAGTAATATTAAAGAAAGATCTGCTAGCAATGTCAATGCAAAGGATATGTTTCTAGTTGATTAATATAGTGTTTTATTTAATAAACGCGAATCATGGAGCTCATGGTTGTTTAAGAGAAAATTATCAATTTTATGTCTCACCAGGGTAGGTGTATGGGGCATGTATGCTTACCCTGAAAGAATGGCGGCTAGTTTCGCTAAGGATGAAACGGAATATGCTTTTTTGTTTTAAACCAATTGAATTAATCTTTCAGGATACATATTAGCACTAGCCCAGTAATAAACCTGAAACGGAATATGCTCTTTTTTTTTTTTTGAACCAATTGAATTAATCTTTCAGGATACATATTAGCACAAGCCCAGTAATAAACCAGTGCAAGAATGAATTTATATGCTCACTAATTTCTATGTTTCTGCAAGGTTGTCTTTACATTAATTTCTTTTCTGTCCGAAATGAGGTCATTTAAGTATAATTGCATGCACTTAAAATGCTTATTTTCTGTACGTGATATTGTTTGATGGCACTTAATATTTACCAAGCAAATTATAGACGCGTTCTACAGAGTCTTGTTTTGTGGCGGATTTTTAAAAAAAAAAAAAAAATCTTGAACAAAACGTAGATTAATTAAATATTAAGTGTTTTTGGGGCAGAGAATTCATAAGGTTTCAAGGGCTGCCAGGCTGGCAGCAGACCCATAAAGGATCCAATAGCTACGCAGTAAAGTTAACAATAAGTTGAACACCTTATTAATTTTCCGTGGCCAACAGATGGCTTATTAATAGCATTTCAGTTTGCAGTTAAAGGCAAAGTAACAAGTCTACTGAGGGTTTGGTGGGCGGCTATTGGCAGCACATAGCCTGGTGCCCAATGCCAATAGCTCCCTGCTCGTATCATCCTTGTGAACAATTGCCTCAATGAAGCACAAGGAACCTTTTTCGGTTCCAGTTGCCGTCTCAATTGCTTCAATTAGCTCCTCCTCACAGTGGGCCTGCAACAACAGATTTCGATAACCAGTTTCAGGACAAGTATTCTTCCACGAGTCCCTGTTGGCACAAATGGATTTCACCCAAGGGCAATGCATGTTTGTACTACATCATTATCCAACTAACCTTAGCTGTCCAGCATATGCCCTCGCCGTTGTGGATAGCATCAACCAACCCAGTGTAGTTCCAGTTTTTTATCACATTGTAAGGGCCATCGTGGATCGCACTTTCAGTGGTGTAACCACCATTGTTAATCAGGAAGATGATGTTCTTCTGTCCCCATCGGAGCATTGTTGAGACTTCTTGTGCAGTCATCTGATGAGCAGCCAAGCATTACGCAAAGTATAAAAAATCCATGAAAGGCCATAATATGTTACGAGGACCCTGAAGAGAGTATGGCGCATTGCATGCAAGTAAAATTAGAATAACGTTGTCGGATACCTGGAAGCCGCCATCACCAATACAAGCAATGACACGCTTCTCGGGCACAGACTGGGCATACCCAAGAGTTGCACCAACCGACCATCCGATTGATCCATATTGCATTTGGGACTCATACCTGCAAAACCTTATTCAATATTATTCCTTCAATCTCATAAAACCAATTAATTACTTGGAGAGAGACAAACATTTACATCAAGCATACCAACTGTATGTACTCTATAACTCACCCGCATCCATTGGGCAATTTCAGTTTCTGACAGTTAAACCAAGAGTCCCCCGTCTCAGCAATCACAGCAGTTTCACTAGACAGCATGTTCTGAATATGACGGAACAAAACATTCACCCTCAAAGGCTCTTTAGGTTCACTTTTTAGAGGTTGTCCCGCAGGAATATGAATCCTGTGGTAGTTCTCATAAGCAGTAGTGTTGCGCTTGAGCCGCTTAGCAAGTGCTTTGAGGAAATCTTTCATGAAAACGCATCCAAAAGATGGCCCATTCGCAATAACCACGTGATCTGGCTGGATAATAATTGCCTTCTGCTTTTTCAGGAGAAGGGAATATCCAGCTGAGCTAATGTCGTTAAATATAGGTCCAGCAAACAAATAAGCATCAGCTGATTCCACAATTTCAGCACAAAAGGCAGTGCTCACCGCACCCCAGTAAGTTCCAATAAAATGGGGGTGGTGCTCTGGTACTAGCCCTTTCGCTGATGGCATCACCGCAATGGGATAACCACAAGCATCAGCAAGCTCAACAAACGCATCGCATGCCTTGCCAACTCGCAGTTTAGGACCACCAACCAACACTGGTTTCACTGCATTTTTCAGCAACTCAGCTGTAGCGTCAACTGCTTCTTCCAAGCCCACCTCATTATTCAATCTGCTCGCTCGGAAAATAAGTAAAATAAATAAGAAAGCAGAAGCAAAAGCTTTAATGACTCATTGCCTATGCAATAGTTTTAGTGACGATCGATGATTAAACAATGAGCAGAGAAAAATTACTTGGGGCACAAGGAAAATGGAACTGGCTCACGGCTAAAACGGGGATGAGCTATCCCGGGCAAGTTGCAACTAATGCTGATATAAACGGGCTTGCTTTCTTGCAGAGAAGTTGATATCGCGGTATCGATCAACTCATAAGCATTTTCCAAGTTATTCACCACAGCCTAAATATCAAACAAGAAACCATTATAGTATTAAGGTTTACTCTCGCGCAACTCTTTTGAGGTGCATCGAAATTAATCTTAGGTGATGACATAGGGTATTTTGAAAATCTTTGGTGAACTAAAGATATTGATAAAAATGGTAAAATAGTGAATCAATTAAATTAAAATCTTACTTCATGGGTCATATCCTAAAATTAGCAACCTAAATGAAATAAAAAGAACACTGAATTTTGCATCAGGCTGCACGTCACTTAGAATATAAAACTTGCGATCTATAGCATTATATATATAGGAAATGGATCTTTTGACACAAGTTACAAGAGTTTTAAAATTATAAACTGACAGCACTTGTTTATAGAAAACCTCCGAGAAGCTTGTTAAATTTGCCCTAAATTTTAAGTGTAGTGCAAAAACTTCTCAAATCCATGGACGTCCTTCAGTTTATGGTCTTTGTAAGTTGTAACCGTGGTTGCTATATGTACAAAGTCATGATGTTTTGTGAGTGAAATCCCCTCAGAATTCTCCTAGTTCTTAAAATCTCATAAATTAATAGGTATTCTTAATAAGAATTAAGATTTTCTTGATCTAATTTTTCTTCGACTTTTAAGGATCTATTAATATATTAGCCTGTAATATACATGAATGGTTAATATTTGTTTTTGTTCTTTGTCTTCCTTAATTTGTTTCTACTAGCCATTGTTCACATTCTTGTATAAAGTTCAAGTAAAAATAAGATTAGCCAACAATCATTCGTTGTGCATTTATATTTATGGACTATTAATATTTATTTTACGCTCCTTTTAAATACATATATTCTTTGATTACCATCTCACATACTTGGATTTGGTTCAAGTGAAGGATCTCTGTCCATAATGATGGTGTAAAAAATTCTTCCATTATTTACATATTAATTATTGGAGATCAATCTTCTTTCCACTAAATTTTTAACCAAGGGATTTATAATTATACATAGAGTGGGAAAAAAGAAAAATAAAAAACAATAATTACTGTGGAAATACCGCGCACCAAGAGATGATATTCCTTCAAAACCGTCGGTTGTTCATATAAAAAATTAAAAAAAATAGCAATAGTTGTGAAATTGGTATATATTGATATACCTGAAAGCAAGTAACAGCCTGAAAGCACCTGAGTTCTTGGCTAAAATCCGGCAACCCAATACTGTGATGAAGAATCCTGTTAGCTCCATAATCATTGGAGTTGGGCCCACCAATTATGCATATAAGCGGCAGATTTTCACTATAAGAACCAGCAATTGCATTCAGCAGGCTGAGACCACCAACAGTAAACGTAACGACACATGCACCAACCCCACGGGACCTCGCATACCCATCGGCAGCGTAGCCAGCATTTAGCTCATTACAGCAGCCGATCAAGTTAAGCCTGGGCTCTGCAATTAAATAATCAAGAAGGGTTAAGTTAAAGTCACCGGGGACAGAGAAAACGTCAGTGACACCTATTTGGACGAGACGACGAGCAAGGTAGTAACCGAGAGTTGACAGGGACCGTTTGACAACGAGTGAAGTGGGTGAGAAGGAGCTTTGGAGGATTGACGCAGCACCATTTGCTGGAATAGCTAAATTGTTGCTTGTGGGTGTGCGTATGTCGGGTGATCCAATCTTGTTTTCTATGAAACATGCATTCATGCTCATGACGAACAAAATATGATAAAGGGAAACGTGATGAGGCTGGTTTAAAAAGAAAAATGTGTTCTGTGAGAATGGTGTAGCTTTAGGAGAAGATATAAAAGATTGAAAGATATAGGAGGACGGTCGATTGTCGGCTACTTAACGTTGACAAGGAAATATTTAAGATAATAGGAAGAGATCGTTTTAATCGTTTTTTTATATCCATTAATTTCTTAACCACTCAATTAATTTCTTAGCCACTCAATCACGGTCGGTGGATTTAATTGTGATTAGAAAGCAGCACATGGGAACTATTCTTGGTCACTTGAATTTTCATAAATCTTGGTCACTTGAATTTTCATAATGTTTGTTTCACTAGTAGAAAAATGGTCTACATCAACGTGCATTGCACTTTGCTAAAAACTTTTGGCAACGTGCAAGGGTATGTTGCTGATCTACGTGTTGCTAAAAGTTTTCGATATTCCGCAACGTGCAAATGTCAACAATTTTTAAATTTTTAGTAATGCACAATACACATTGCTATATGTTTAATGGCAACGTAAAATGCACGTTGTTGCATATCAAATGGCAACGGACAATGCACGTTGTTGTATCGTCAAATGGTGACTTTTTGGCAACGTGCAATCACGTCGCGGTAGGTATAATATATATATATATTTTTTCATATACATATTTTATAATGTTGTTCTATAATTTGTGATGTTTGTAGTATTTACAATCTATACAATATAATAGAAATGATTACACTAAAGTTCACAATTAAATATAATATCAAAGTACACATTTAAATTAAAATAAATATCATTACAATACTAAAATTCAAGTATTGTTTCTATATAGCAACTAACATCCATAAGAAATGACATAAATAGCCTAAATGATTTAAATAAGCAAATAAAAAGTACTACATTATCTAAGCTCTCGAAGTACCAAAAATGAAACAACCACTTGAAATGAAAATGTCTTCTCCTCTTGAACACTTTCATCTTCTTAAAAAGCAATTTGATAAACACCAACAAGTCCTCTAGAAAAAAATATTAACAAGTTAGTTATATAAAACTCAATCTTATGCCAAGTTATTCACAATAAATAATAGTTAGCATAACAATCTAAAAAAAAAAATTTGGCAGAGTTTCATCTATTAATTAGCCATTCCCAAATTTACATAACATATCCAAGCCACTTCTAATACCAAATCATTTTTCTAAACAACACTACAAGACCTCCAATCCTTACCCTAGTGCAAGCATGTCTTTCTATAGGAACTTACTGGGGTGCCGTGAGCACTGCTTTTTGTGCTGAAATTGTGAAATCAGCTGATGCTTATTTGTTTGCTGGACCTATATCTAGGGATGACAAAATCCGGGTGCGGGTGCGAGTTTCGCATTTCCGCATCAGATTATGTTTTTTATCCCCGGTCACCAGATTTTTCCCGAAAATTTTGCATGCGGTGGGGGTGCGGGTTTACCCAGATATGTAATTTCTCTCCTCGCACCCGAATTTTACCCGAAAAAATTCCCCGGATTTCCCCAGAAATTTGATTGAGCTTGGGCCAAAAAGTGGATGGTCAACTAGGCGCTTTCTTTATACATGATGGTCAACCTAAGTCCTTCAGCCATTTTCTGTTATTAACAACTAAGCCAGGACAAAGAAAAAACTGAAGAAGTTTAAAGTTTGCGGTTCTCCTATGAATGGCCCAAGTAAGAAATTTATAGAAAGATCTATGAAAAAAAATTTAGAGATAAAAGTAGCAGCCATGCCTCCTGATGGCCCTTTGTCTAAGTCGATGCTTGTTTCTGAAGAGACTACAACTGCTGTTGTCTCATCATCCTCTACTATTGCTCATGACAATGAAGTTGCACATAGCAATAAGGAAGAGAACGAATGTGTGGAACCAACTCCTGGGTTTATATTTTTGTGCAATGGGAAAACAAAGCCTGAATGCTATCGAAATCGTGTCTTTGGGCTACCAAGCGGACAACTGGAAATTCTAGAGAAAATAAATACAGGTAGTATAAAACATTATATAAATAATTTTAATTTTTTAAAATGTAATATATTTTTTTGTACAGGTGCGGTGCGGGGCGGGGAGAGTGTATACCTCACCTGGATGTAAATTTGAATTTTTTACCTGTCCCCGCACTTGATCCCTGCAAATCTGGGTAAATTTATCTCCGAAAAATCTGGATAAAATCCAGGTGCCCGGACTACCTGGTTATTTTTGTCATCCCTACCTATATCTAACGACTATAGCTTAGTAGGGTATTATCTTCTTCTGAAAAAGGAGGACGGTCGATCATAGGCTACTTACGTTGAGAAGAAAATATTTAAGATAATAGAAAGAGGTTGTTTTAATCGTTTTGTCATATCCATTAATTTCTTAACCACTTAATTGTTGTCATTATTAGTCATGTGAATTCTTGTAATGTTTATTTCACTAGAAGAAAAAGGTCTAAGGCAACGTGTAGTGCACGTTGCTAAAACATTTTCGTATCGTGCAAGCGCATGTTGCTAATATGTGTGTCGCTAAAAGTTCCTAACATTCTGCGATATGCATTACACATTGCCATAGGCCCTTTTGCTTGTTTCAGTAAAGGATTTTCACGTGTAATGCATGTTGCTAATTATCAACAATTTCTTAACGTTTAGCAACGCGCAATGTGACACATCCGA
Source organism: Boswellia sacra (assembly GCA_013180625.2). Lineage (NCBI taxonomy): Eukaryota > Viridiplantae > Streptophyta > Magnoliopsida > Sapindales > Burseraceae > Boswellia > Boswellia sacra. The sequence continues at coordinate 19,912 of SNVD02009498.1, read as the reverse complement.
AAAAGGATTGTCTCCCAAGTATAGGAGTGTCGAAGTAATAAAACCCGGTGAGTCCGAGGTCGATCCACGAGGAAGGGAATTTTAGCGTTACAAATTATAAGATAAGCAAATATGGTGTGGATAATTCAAAGAAATGACAAGATAATATTAACAAGTATGTAAGATGGTAGGTGGTATTACCGACCATTCAAATATAAAACAAAATGCAAGAGGAGGTAAAACCATCCATGGAAATAGGTGGTATAACCAACCATAGTAAATTAAAGAACAATTTCATAAGGTGGTAGAACCTACCATAGTAAATAAAATAAAAAGTTCATAAACAATAGAATAATTAAAATACAAGAGGAATTAACACAATAACAATGAAGGCTAAGGTTAGGGGATCCGCCCTTGATATTTCAAATAAGGATAATTAACCCATTTTAGTTATATGAATTATATTTGTTTCATTACCAATATTTATACCACTTCTTGTAAATGGGTTCAAGCATCCAATGTGCCAATCATCATATGTCTACAACAAATCAAGGTTCCTAACTAGATTCGTGTCGGTAAGGAAGAACCATACATCATCTAGAAAGGATCCAAGCATTTGATGTGCCAAGGATTGTCGACAATGGATCAAGACCTCCACTTTACGAGTGGTGTCAAGATTGATTAAGAAATTAAATATAAATCATATTGAATAAACATTATAAGATTAAGATTATTAAGCACATATTAAGGGTTAGAGAATCCTTATTCTCATATCAAGGGTTTCACCCTTTCACCTTAGCAAAAGAGAAATTAGAAGAACATTATAATAGAAAGAAAATAAAATGCAAGAAAAAGGAAATTCATTAATAACATAAACACACAAAACACAATACAAGATCCTAGCCAAAGCCAAAATGTTCCAGCCAAGGCCAAGATGCCCTAATGGGTCACAAGGCACCTCTATTTATAGATACATCCAGGGGCAAACTTGTCAAATTACAAGGGCATAATTGTCAAATATTAGTTGTAAATATCTTTGACAATTAGGATCATTAGGCACCGACTTTGACCATCAATTTTGACATCGAAATGTTATGAATTTTAATCACATGTCTTCATGAAAGTTGTAGATATTTATCTCAGCTTTCTAGAACATATTGATTTGCACAATTTGGATACGTATTTTGAGAGATACGGTCCAAATACTGAGGCCTGGTCAGACTGGGCCGAGACTGTAGATGGGTTCACTTCAAGCCCAATTTTGGTCCACTAAGAGCCCGAATTTGATGATGCTTGTGAAATGCAATCTTGTAGACAATTAAATCAGCTTTCCAAAACATTAAGAATTGCACCATTCTGATCTATAAATAGAGAGTTATGCCCATTTTACCGAACCTGTAACAAAACCAAAATTAAGAGGAATTAATTCCAAAGATGCAAATGCTACAAATATGCTTAAGTTGAGGAATTTAATGACACTATTAATGCAATATGATGAACTAAACTCTTATTAAACATGCATATTTTAGTGTTCATCACACCCCCCAACTAGCTTATTGCTAGTCCCTAGCAATTAAAGCGTTATTATTTAGAAGTGATTTATAGAATTTTACATCCAAGGTGGTCATTATTGCACTCTCCTTGATTTTATCCAAATAAACAAACTCTCAACCATTATTATTATTATTATTATTATTTTTATTTTTTATGACTCATGTACCCTTCAGTCAAGATATCAATAAACCTCCTTTTTGTGCTCAGTCAACACATGACTGTGGGGCTTATTAGAAAGAAGCCATATCGGTTCTAATATTTGTTAAGGCTAACAACTTTAGGTAGGGGGCATTCATTTATTTTATATATATATGTGTTTTTTTTTTTGAAAGAATGCATCTTTAACCCATGTAGCGAGCCTTAGGCTAATGGCTCCCAGACCAGTTGGCCTTAGGGCATTAGGTGTTAAGACACCCCTTCGAGCTTAACGACTCGGGTTGCCGATGCTTTATTTTTGCTTAGAAACTTATGGATAGTGCAATGTTCAATCCCATTAAGCTTTCTCCTTAATCCATGTAGCGAGCTTTGGGCCAATAGCTCCCAAACCAGTTGGTCTTAGGGTATTAGGTGTTGAGGCACCCCTCGGGCTTAATTGCTCGAATTAAGGAGGCTACGAGATCAAACTTATCCACAATTGTTATTATTATTATTTTTTTTCTCTTTTTTTTTTTTTTTTTTTTTTACTTTCCCCTTCCTTTGTGTTGTTATCCTAAACAAAACAAAAGAACTCAAATATTACAACATTTCATTTTGCTACCCACAATCATGCATCAAGGTATGTGTGTGTGTGTAAAGAAAGGTTCATGAATACTTGCTTAATGAGTACATAAGCACACAATTTTTTTTTTTAAATGATAAGGTTGTGAGAGTTCATAGATTTGAATAATTCAAAGTGAAATGAATAAGACCTCCTTGTTATAAAATTCAAAAATCAAGTCTAAATAATATCAAGTTAGCTAAAATGAGTTCATAAGATCAAAATAAAATGACAAATTGGTTAGAATGGGTTTCAAGAGTTCAAACTGGCCCTCCATACTCTGCCATTCCTGACCCAGAATGCGTCTCAAGAGGATTTGAACTCCTTACACCGCACTCTGAATCTAATTACTAACTCGCTTTTTTTTTTTTAAGAAAAAATAAAATTCAAGACACACTTATGTCTACTATCCTTCCCCCCCAACCAAATGAAACATTGTCCTCAATGTTTAAATGTAGAGAGATAAAGTATAGGAGACATTACCTGAAGCTTCTGTTATTCAAGAGAGATGACCTGAAAGACTCATAAAATAACATGCTAAAAATAAAATAAAATAAAAAAAGACAAAAAAAATTACAAACGGAGATTCAGATCCAATTTGCACTTTTTGTTTTGCCCTCCTGCCCAATTAATTTGAGTACTAGCTGGGTCAGGTTCATACTCAACTTCTTGTAATTTGTCAAGTAACTCACCAGCAGAAGTGGCAGAAACAAGGATCTGTCTCGCCCAATGTGGGATAAAATTTTGTTCCACAGCTGTATCAACAAAACTTATCAAAGGATCAAAGAAATTTTTAACATTCAACAAACCTATGGGTTTTTGATGGAGATTCAGTTGGGCCCAAGAGGCAATTTGAAAAATTTCTTCAAGAGTGCCAAAGCCACCTGGTAAAGCAATAAAGGCATCTGAATTGATGAGCATATGTGCCATGCGTTCATGCATAGAGGAGACCTGTAACTCCTTCCCAACCGTTTTTCCAACAATGCTTTCTACAGCCAAAGCTTTAGGAATAACTCCTAACACTTGACTACCTCCTACATGTGCAGCTGTTGATACGCAACCCATTAACCCGAGGCTACCTCCCCCATAAACCACATGAATCTTTCTTTCAGCTAGTAATCTACCAAGATAATTTGCTGCCTCGACAAACTCTTCACTTTTACCTGGTCGAGATCCACAAAATACACATATCCTTTGGATTCGACGTTTTGAAGTTCCCTCCATGTCTATGCAACTCTCTAACTATGTGTGAAGAAGAGAACAAGAGATGTGGTATTTATGGAGTGCAAAAAGGTATGCTAATGATGATATCTATCTAGGTAGCTCGGTTGTTTGTTGAAAAATTTGACAATAATGCATAAAAATTCAAAAGATGATGAAATAAGACACCATAAGTCAAACAAAAGATACAAATTCAAAAATGACAGCTATGAGGTATTAAAATTCAAAAATGATGGCACGCATGCATATGTACAGGTAGTTGTGACTGTGGCTCACATCTTCCTCTGGTTTTACGTCCAGAAACGGCTTAAACACCTTCTATGAGTTGGGGATATGCTTCCCATCCAGTTTTCTTATAAACTGGCAAACAGGGTCGTTTTGAGTCAGATTCCCAAGACTATAGCGTTCCTGCTCATCTCGGAATTGTGTCCACAAATTAAAAATTTCACGCTGCACAAGTCCACAAGAATGCGTCTCAAGAGTCGTTCGGATATCATCCAAAGACTCCTTACTCAGTCCATTCTTGATGAACTGTAGTTTATCCTCTCGATTGTTAGACAAATATCCCAAGGAGCGGCAACGCTGGTTACAAGTCCATCTTGCACATCTAGTACAAACTTGTAACCTTTTTGCTCTTCGCTTTTTGGCGTAAGAGCTTTTTCCCATACCTGGCATGTGAGACACAAGATTATCTGAAAATTCATAGGAAAATCGAACCTTGGCTTCAATTAACCATCTTAAATCAGCAGGAATACCTTTACGCATCAACAACCTTAGTCTTTCTGCACGAGCTTTATAAATTTTAAGCAAATCATTTTGAGGAAGAGAGGGAAAATGTTTGTGCAATTTTGAGAGAATGGTATCCATGTGAAGAAAATGAGAGAGAAGAGAAGAAAATGGATGCAAGGTGATAAGGTGTAGAAATTTTATGGGTTATTCCATATTTCTTCATTAAGGTTTCAAATGATTTATTACAAAAATGCGTACCCCCATCACTAATAATGGCTCGAGGAATTCCAAATCTACTCAAGATATTCTCTTTCAAGAATTTGACAACTGTTTTGTGTCATTGTTTCGACATGGAATTGCCTCGACCCATTTTGAAACATAGTCTACTGCAACAAGGATGTACACAAAACCAAATGACGGTGGAAAGGGTCCCATAAAATCAATACCCCAACAGTCAAAGATTTCAACAACAAGAATGGGATTCAAAGGCATCATGTTTCTTTTTGAAATGGATCCCAATTTTTGACAATTTTCACACGTTTTGCAAAATGCATGTGCATCTTTAAATAAGGTGGGCCAATAAAATCCACATTGTAAGATCTTAGCAGCTGTTTTTCTAGATGAAAAATGTCCTCCACATGCTTCAGAATGACAAAAGTTAATGACACTACTTACCTCATTGTCGGGTATGCATCTTCTTATTATTTGATCCGGACAATATTTGAAAAGATACGGATCATCCCAGTAAAAATTTTTCACCTCGGTCAAAAACTTTCTTTTGTCTTGAGCTTTCCAATGAGGTGGCATTTTCCCTGTCGCAAGAAAATTTACAATATTAGCAAACCAAGGTACAGTAGCAACGGAAAATAAAAATCATCAGGAAAAGAATCATTGATAGGTGAAGTTTCAATTAATGTCTCTGTCGTTAGTCTTGAAAGATGATCAGCAATGACATTTTCGGCTCCTTTCTTATCCTTTATTGTGATGTTGAATTCTTGGAGCAATAAGATCCACCGTATCAATCTAGGTTTTGCATCCTGTTTAGACATTAAATATCTCACAGCTGCGTGGTCAGTGTAAACAATTGTTGGAGAGCCAATTAAATAAGAACGAAATTTGTCCAATGCAAATACTACTGCAAGTAGTTCTTTTTCAGTTGTTGTGTAATTCATTTGTGCATCATTTAAAGTCCTACTTGCATAGTATATCACATAAGGCTTACCTTCCTTTCTTTGTCCTAAGACAGCACCAACTGCATAGTCGCTTGCATCACACATCAATTCAAAAGGCAATGACCAATCAGGAGATTGCATAATTGGAGCAGTTGTTAAAAGTCCAATTAATGTATCAAAGGCATTTTGACATTCTTGAGTCCATTCAAAGGAAGTATCTTTTATTAAGAGGTTACAAAGAGGTTTAGATATAGCACTGAAATTTCTTATGAACCTCCTATAAAATCCAGCATGCCTAAGAAGAACGAACCTCTTTAACTGTTTTTGGTGGAGGCAAATGGGAAATTAATTCCACTTTTGCTTTATCCACTTCAATTCCCTTGGAAGACACCACATGACCTAAGACAATTCCTGAAGTGACCATATAATGACATTTTTCCCAATTCAAAATAAGACCTTTTTCTACATATCTTTTTAGGACTTTTTCTAAGTTTTCAAGACAATTATCAAAAGAGTTTCCAAAGATAGTTAAATCATCCATGAAAACTTCTAAACAATGTTCGACCATGTCACTAAAAATGCTTAGCATGCATCTTTGAAAAGTAGCTGGAGCATTACAAAGTCCAAAAGGCATTCTCCTAAATGCAAAAGTGCTAAAGGGGCACGTGAATGTGGTCTTTTCTTGGTCTTCAAGTGCAATGGGGATTTGATAGTAGCCTGAGTATCCATCAAGAAAGCAGTAGTAGGGGTTTCCTGCTACTCTTTCAAGAATTTGGTCAAGGAAAGGTAAGGGAAAATGGTCTTTTCTAGTGACAGCATTTAATTTTCTATAATCAATGCACATCCTCCAACTAGACGAGACACGAGTTGGCAATAATTCCCCCTTTTCATTTTTAACAACTGTAATGCCAGATTTTTAGGTACTACTTGTGTAGGGCTTACCCACTTACTATCAGAAATAGGATAGATAATTCCCACATCAAGTAGTTTGAGAACTTCAGCCCTAATGACCTCTTTCATGTGTGGATTTAATCTCCTTTGAGGTTGTTGAGATGTTTTGGCATTTTCCTCTAAATGTATTCTATGTGTTCAAATTAAAGGGTTAATGCCTTTTATATCTTTTAAAGTCCACCCAATTGCATTTTTATGCCTTTTAAGAACTTCTATCAACTTACCTTGTTGCTCGCATGTGAGGGATGAAGAAATTACCACCGGATATGTCTGATTCTCCCCAAGATATGCATATTTCAGTCCTTCAGGTAAGGGCTTCAATTCTAACTTGGGAGCTTCCTCTTCCTTGCTTTCATTCATTTGCCCCAATTCTTCAAATATTGATTTTGACCATTTTTTCAATACCATGTGCCCCACCCCCCCAAACAAATTCCCAGTAAAGAACACATATTAGAAAGATCATGTTCTAGTTACATACTTGATTCTAACGAATTCACTAAACAAGTTTCCAAAGGGTCAGAAGAACTCCCTTTTTGGATGTGATCTTCCACAATAGATTCAATTACATTGGCCTCATCAATTTCATCTTCTTCTTCATTTGGTTGTTTGCACATATTAAAAATATTAAGTTCCAATGTCATGTTCCCAAATGATAGCTTCATGACTCCATTCCTGCAATTAATCAAAGCATTAGAGGTAGCTAGAAATGGACGCCTTAAAATAACAGGAATTGAATTGCTTACTTCCACTGGTTGTGTGTCCAAGACGATAAAATCCACTGGTTAAATTAATTTATCGACTTGAACTAACACATCTTCTACTATTCCTCTTGGTACTTTAATTGATCTATCAGCAAGCAAAAGAGTCACAGAAGTTGGTTTTAACTCACCTAGATTGAGTTTTTGAAAAACCGAGTATGGAAGCAAATTCACACTAGCACCAAGATCAAGTAAAGCTTGTTCAATTTTATGGTCTCCAAAAACACATGAAATTGTAGGACAACCTGGATCCTTATATTTCACTGTATTATTATTTTGAAGAATAGCACTTACTTGCTCGGCTAGAAAGGCCTTCTTTTCACATTCAGTTTTCTTTTTACAGTGCACAAGTCTTTCAAAAATTTTGCATAAGAAGGTACCTGTTTGATCACATCAAGCAAGGAATGTTGACCTTTACCAGTTTGAAAATTTCAAAGATTTCAGAATTGTGAGTTGGCTTCTTTTGTGTGGCTAATGCTTGAGGAAATGGAGGCACAGATGAGGAGTTGGTTTCTCTTCGCTAGGGTGGTTTGGCAACCTTTTCCTGCCATTTAGATATCGTTCTTCTGCTTTCTCAAAGGGTTAGGAATATGTTTTTCAACAACCTTACCATTGCGAAGAGTCATGACTGACTTGGCTTGGTCAAAATAATGGTTATTTGAATTCCCTGCATTTGAGTTAGATTGATCTTTGGGGTTTTGCAATGTTTGAGAAGGAAATTTTCCTTTCTCTTGGATGCTACATGTAGATGCAAATTTTGCAAGAGTTTCTGACAAATTTGCTAGTGTTTGAGCAGTTTGACTATTGAAAGTCTCTTGCTTTGTAATGAATGAATGCAATGTTTCTTCAAAGTCATTCCTAGAAGGAGGAGCATATGCATGATCATGAGAATTTTGAAAATTTTGTCGTGTTTGAAAAGGGACTTGTGAAGATTGTGCATGATTGATCATTTTTCCAGCTAAAATTTGGATGATTTCTCCAACCAGGATTGTAGGTTTGTGAATATGGATTGTGATTTGGCCTTTTGAAAGTGTTTAAGGCATTGGCTTCTTCATGGAGACATTCCCTAAAGGCAGGCAAAGTTGGGCAATCATCAGTAGAATGGTCATTGTCATCACAAATGTTACAGACATTTTCTTGAATAGATTTAAATTGACCACTCTTTTTCATCTCTAAAGCCTCGACTTTTCTAGCTAGGGATGCAAATTTGGCTTGAAGGTCATGGTCTTCCCTAAGGTTGTAAATGCCTCTATTGGATGTCGAGGTTGGGGCCTTGCCTGGTACCTTATAGGTGCCAGCAGTGTCCCAATTTTGTGCCTTTTCTGCCAAGGAATCTAGGAAGTCAAGTGCTTCCTCAGGATCTTTTTCTTTAAATTCTCCATTACACATTAATTCCACTAGTTGCCTATCTTGAGGTGTTAACCCTTCATAGAAGTGTGCAACTATTCTCCAAGTTTCAAACCCATGGTGAGGACAGGTATTAAGTAGTTCTTTATACCTATCCCAACATTGGTAAAGGGTTTCCCCTTGTTTTTGAGAGAAATCAGAAATTTGTCTTTTAAGAGAATTTGTTCTATGGGTAGGAAAAAATTTTTTTCAAAAATTGTTGTTTCATCTCATCCCATGAACTGATGGAATTCGACCTCAAATTTTGTAGCCATGTTCTAGCTTTATCTTTTAAAGAAAAAGGAAAAAAGCTTTAATCTAATGGTGTTTATGCTACAATTTGGGTCAGTGTAGGAGCTACATACCTCTTCAAAGAGTTTCAAGTGCGAATATGGGTTCTCCATGTCAAGGCCATGAAAAGTGGGCAGAAGTCGAACAAAACTTGGTTTGAAATTGAAATGGATTGAGTCTGGAGGAGAAACTACACAAGATGGTGCACTAGTCCTTACCGGATTCATGTAGTCTTTGAGGGTTCTTCGTTGGTTTTGATCATTTTGTTGCGAACGGTTGTCCCCTTCATCCGTGAATATTTCCTCATGATTGTTGGCCATGTTTTCTAAGGAAGATGATATTTTTCTAACAAGTCTACCACTTGATGTTCGTGACCAAATTTTCATGCAAGAAAGAGAGAAGAAAAGAGAGGAAAAGATGAACACACAAAAAATAAAAAATTTAGATCTAAGATGAGAAAAGAGAATACTTACAATTTTGCACGCCAATTTTTTACCTTCCCCGGCAACGGCGCCAAAAACTTGACACATCCGAAAAAGGATTGTCTCCCAAGTATAGGAGTGTCGAAGTAATAAAACCCGGTGAGTCCGAGGTCGATCCACGAGGAAGGGAATTTTAGCGTTACAAATTATAAGATAAGCAAATATGGTGTGAAAAATTCAAAGAAATGACAAGATAATATCAATAAATATGTAAGATGGTAGGCGGTATTACCGACCATTCAAATATAAAACAAAATGCAAGAGGAGGTAAAACCATCCATGGAAATAGGTGGTATAACCAACCATAGTAAATTAAAGAACAATTTCATAAGGTGGTAGAACCTACCATAGTAAATAAAATAAAAAGTTCATAAACAATAGAATAATTAAAATACAAGAGGAATTAACACAATAACAATGAAGGCTAAGGTTAGGGGATCCGCCCTTGATATTTCAAATAAGGATAATTAACCCATTTTAGTTATATGAATTATATTTGTTTCATTACCAATATTTATACCACTTCTTGTAAATGGGTTCAAGCATCCAATGTGCCAATCATCATATGTCTACAACAAATCAAAGTTCCTAACTAGATTCGTGTCGGTAAGGAAGAACCATACATCATCTAGAAAGGATCCAAGCATTTGATGTGCCAAGGATTGTCGACAATGGATCAAGACCTCCACTTTACGAGTGGTGTCAAGATTGATTAAGAAATTAAATATAAATCATATTGAATAAACATTATAAGATTAAGATTATTAAGCACATATTAAGGGTTAGAGAATCCTTATTCTCATATCAAGGGTTTCACCCTTTCACCTTAGCAAAAGAGAAATTAGAAGAACATTATAATAGAAAGAAAATAAAATGCAAGAAAAAGGAAATTCATTAATAACATAAACACACAAAACACAATACAAGATCCTAGCCAAAGCCAAAATGTTCCAGCCAAGGCCCAGATGCCCTCATGGGTCACAAGGCACCTCTATTTATAGATACATCCAGGGGCAAACTTGTCAAATTACAAGGGCATAATTGTCAAATATTAGTTGTAAATATCTTTGACAATTGGGATCATTAGGCACCGACTTTGACCATCAATTTTGACATCGAAATGTTGTGAATTTTAATCACATGTCTTCATGAAAGTTGTAGATATTTCTCTCAGCTTTCTAGAACATATTGATTTGCACAATTTGGATACGTATTTTGAGAGATACGGTCCAAATACTGAGGCCTGGTCAGACTGGGCCGAGACTGTAGATGGGTTCACTTCAAGCCCAATTTTGGTCCACTAAGAGCCCGAATTTGATGATGCTTGTGAAATGCAATCTTGTAGACAATTAAATCAGCTTCCAAAACATTAAGAATTGCACCATTCTGATCTATAAATAGAGAGTTATGCCCATTTTACCGAACCTGTAACAAAACCAAAATTAAGAGGAATTAATTCCAAAGATGCAAATGCTACAAATATGCTTAAGTTGAAGAATTTAATGACACTATTAATGCAATATGATGAACTAAACTCTTATTAAACATGCATATTTTAGTGTTCATCACAATGCACATTGTTATATGTCTAATGGCAACGGACAATGCACGTTGCTGTACGTCAAATGGCAACTTTTTGACAATGTGCAATGCACATTGCGGTAGGTATAGTATACATTTTTCTTTTCATATATATATTTTATAATGTTGTTCTATAATTTGTGATGTTTGTAGTATTTACAACCTATATATTATAATAGAAATGATTACACTAAAATTCACAATTAAATATAATATCAAAGTACACATTTAAATTAAAATAAATATCATTACAATACTAAAAATTCAAGTATTGTTTCTATATAATAATTAGCAACCATAAGAAATGAAATAAATAGCTTGAATGACTTAAAATAAGTAAATAACAAGTACTACATGATTTAAGCTCTCGACGTACCAAAAATGAAACAACCACTAGAAATGAAAATGCCCTCCCCACTTGAACACTATCATCTTTTTGAAGTAATTTGATAAACATCAACATGTCCTATAGAAGTAAATATTAATGTGTTAGTTATATAAAACACAATCTTATGCCCAATTAATTTACAATAAAAAAATAGTTAGCATAACAACTGTTTACGCCCAAAATATACCGCGGTTATTATAGTATACGTTGAAGTGTCGAATCCACAAGGAGGCCTTCGATAAAAGAGGTTCGTAAAATAAAAATATTAAAAAGATAATAAAAATGTAAAATTTAACTTTGAAGTGATTAGTTCTAAAGAAAATTCAGTGTTTAATAATTGGAAACAATTGATGGTAATTAAGAAGTAAGGCATCGAGAATCACTTATATGTTTTGTAAATCTAATCCCCACTTTGATTTAATAATTATAACTCAATTGAAAGTTTCACATCCCAAACAATCAATCGGAAAATATGTATAGTATAGCATAAATGATAAATATATGTATTTGATATGCATAAACTTTTTACAAGCAACATTTACCAATAACATTCATCCTTACAAGTTATCCAAGAGCGACAATATATCACATGACAATATTGTAGTAAAGGACTAACTCATAAAACGAAACTACCAGTAACAATTATAATTCAACATGAATCACATAAAGAAAGCATGACTGAATTTATATGAAATTGAGAATTATAATTTCTGGATTAAAAAGAAATCACAAGATGAGAAAGAGTTTAACACATAAACAAACATACAATCTTTATAGCCCTTGAGGTAGAATGAAAGTGGAGAAATAGATAAACTACACATACAAGTTCATCTCTAGCCTTACCAAGAGTTCTAGCCTAACTTACAATTCATTCTTATCATTTCTAAAGAGAAAATACAAGAGAGAATTGTAATATACAATGATAAAATGTGAACTCAAATGATTTTTTCTCCCCCCAATTCAATTCCTCAAGTTGTCCTTAAATAGGTGATGAAATGGAACTATTATACCAAACCTCCACCAATTTTTCCACATTGGCGGCTACCAAACATTCCACCAATTTGCAGCTGATTTTTGACCACCAAATGGACAGAATTGGGCTTTCTAGAAAACATGAAAGTTATAGCATTTTGTCTCAGCTTTCCAGGGCTACTAGATTCATGCAATTTGGACAAGTATTCTCTGAGATATGGCCCAAATACTGGACATGGGTTGGACTGAGAAACAACTACAATTTGGTTTTGTTGTGTCTCAATTTTGGCCCATCAAATATTAGATTTGGGCTTTTGATTGTTCTTCAACTTTGTGTAAAATTGAGACATGTTGCTCCAGGTTTAATAATCTCTCCATTTTGATCTATAGATTGAGAGTTGTGTCCATTTTATTAAACCTGAAAAAATGATTTCCATTAATCACAATTTAAGGATAACACTTTATTTCAAGATAAAGACTAAAGAAAATGCAAAAGAAATGAAACAAATGTAAAAGAGGCATAAGCAAAATAATTATGCTAAAATATCATAAAAGCTTTATAATACTGTCCAATTAGCATTAATTATTTATACTTAAGAGTGTACTTTCATGTGTTTATCATAATCCCCAGCCAGCTTATTGCTAGTCCATAGCAATTCAAGCGTAAATGAAGCATGAAGAACTACTTCAGCATTTCAAACAAAAAGTCAGTTCAATATCACAATTGCTATAAAGGTTATTTCAATCATAACTTCCAAAACTGAGCACATATGAATCAAGCCAAAACCTTCTTACCACGAACCGCAACACATATAGCCTTGAAAATTACTCTATGTAAAAGCCTCAACTCCATATCCTCATAGGTGAATGACTGTTTAAAAAGGCTTTGATTTCTCTCATGGAGTTGGAAAATAGAATAAACACTCAAGAAAAGGTCACATTTAAGGACAGACAGACAACTAACATTGATCCAAAGATAGGAAAATCCAATGTTTAGAATCAAACCATTCTTGCAACATGCTACCTTTAGGACTTCATTTATCTTGAGTGAACAAAAATAAATACAGCTTGGTGAGAAAAAACTGTTTCAAAAAACTTCTGTCTTTTAAAATTGAATGAAGAACCATTCTTGCAACATGCTACCTTTAGGACTTCATTTATCTTGAGTGAACAAAAATAAATACAGCTTGGTGAGAAAAAACTGTTTCATAAAACTTCTGTCTTTTAAAATTGAATGAAGACATTATTGAATCGAACTGACTTCTTCTTCTTCTTCTTCTTTTCTTCTTTCTTTTTTTCTTTTTTTTTGTTTTTTTTCATAAGAATTGAAATTTCATCTTGAATCGTCCCTTAGCTCAATTCGAGTAATGACATTCTAAACAAGGATTAATCAATTCAAAGGATCAATGAAAGTTCGTAAGCTGTTTTCTCAACCTCTCCACTCACTCACAAAAGATGTGTGAGATTAAAAAAATTGTGAACTTAAACATGAGAATTCTCTTGGCTATATACATTGAATCATCCATCTTACCACAAGGCTTATCATTGTGCTCAAAATAATTTTAGAAATCATTCTTTGATAACCTAAATAGAAAAGATGACTCAAACCAACAATTTTGAAATCATACCTAGATAGAAAAACAAACCCATTTAGACAAGAATTACTGAGAACACATGCAATAAGCAGCTGTGCATGAAATACAATTCAAAAATAAAAAACAAATCAACTAGTTAGAATGTGTTTCAAGAGGTCAAAACTATACTCTCTACTCTACCATTCTGGATCTAATAGATCCAGAATCCGTCTCAAGAGATAAGGAACTCTTTACAGTGCCATTCTCAGACTACTAGATTTTTTTTTTTTGAAATGCAATGCAAAACATATGCCTCCTATCTACCCCCAACCACAGCGAAACATTGTCCTCAATGTTTAAATGTAGAAAGAGAAAGTAAAGAAGACATCACCTGAAGCTTCAGTTATTCAAGAGAAACAAACCTGAAAAACACTTAATAAAATATTGTGAACAAAGCCAAAAGTAAGAAAAGTTACAAACGAAGTGTCAGATCCAATTTTCTCTCATTGCTCATTCCCACTGACCAATTAATTTGAGATGCTTCAGGGTCAGGTTCATAAACAAAAGCTTGCAATTTATCAATTAGTTCATCAGCAGTTGAGGCAGAGACAAGGATCCGTTGTGCTGATTGTGAGATAAATCTTTGTTCCATAGCTTGATTAACAAAACACAATAAACAATCAAAGAAATTATTGACATTCAACAAACCTATGGGTTTCTGGTGGATATTGAGTTGGGCCCAAGAGACAACTTGAAAGATTTCTTCCATTGTTCCAAAACCTCCTGGTAAAGCAATAAAGGCATCTGCATTTACAATCATACGAGCTATGCGTTCATGCATGGATGAGACCTGTAATTCCTCTCCAACTGTTTTCCCAGCAACGTTAACTAAAGCTTTAGGAATAATGCCTAAAACTTGACTTCCTCTTGAGTATGCAGTTGTTGACACACACCCCATTAACCCACGGTTACCTCCCCCATAAATTAAATGAAGTTTTCTCTCAGCTAGAACCTTACCAAGATTATGAGCTGCTTCTAAAAAAGCTATATCTTTACCAGGCTGAGATCCACAAAATACACATATATTTCTGAATCGACGAGCTGAGGTTCCCTCCATTTTGATACAACTCACTAACTATGTATATGCAAATGAAGAACATGAGATGTATTTATAGAATGCAAAAAGGTAGTACAATAATGACATCTATATAGGTAGCTCAACTGTTTGTCTAACAAACGTTGAAAATAAAAATAAAAATAGAAATTCAAAAATAACGGCATGCATGCATATGTACAAGTAGTTGTGATTATGGCTCACATCTTCCTCTGGTTTTACGTCTAGTAACGGCTGAAACACCTTCTATGAGTTGGGGATATGCTTCCCATCCAATTTTCTTATAAATTGGCAAACATGATCGTTTTGAGTCAGATTTTTGAGACTATAGCATTCTTGCTCTTCTCGAAATTGTGTCCACAATCTTAAAATCTCTCGATGCACAAGTTCACAAGGATGCGTCTCAAGAGTTAACAAGATATTATCTAGAGACTCCTTACTCAGTCCATCCTTAATGAACTGAATCTTATCTTCTCGATTGACAGACACATATCCTAAAGAGCGACATCGCTTGTTACAGGTCCATCGTGCACATTTGTGACAAACTTGTAATTTATTTGCTCTTCGCTTTTTTGCGTAAGAGCTTTTACCCAAACCAGGCATGAAGGAAACAAAGGCTTTTGAACATTCACCAGATAATCGAACTTTGGCTTAAATTAACCATCGTATATCAACAGGTAAACCCATGAGCATTAGCAATTTTAACCTTGCAAACCGTGCTTTGTAAATTTTAAGCAATCCATTTGGAGGAAGAAAAGGAAAATGTCTACGAAGGTTTGAAATAATCGTATCCATTTTGAAAGGTAAAAGAATGCATGATTTTTGTTTGGGTTACAGTTTTTAGGGAACTGAAAAACCGACTTAATTAGTCACGGAGTACCGTATCCGCCACTTAACCGGGAAGTAAAATAAAACACGCAAAAGAAAATAAAAGCAAAAACAGAAAATAAAGTAAAAATTATAGGAAAAACATATAATAAAAGCAAGAAAACGAGATAATGAAAGCAAAAATAAAGTCAAGATATGGTACAGATAGATGATAGAAGCAAAGACAAAGTTAAGATATGAGGTAGATAAATAATAAAAGCAAAGACAACCAAATAATAAAAACAAAAATAAGATCAAGATATGGTACAAAAGCCAAGATATGGTACAGATAGATGAGATAGACAGAACCTGATTAATTAGGATAGACAGGAGGCTCAAGAAAGATCTCCTCAAGACACATAAACTGACTTTCCCTTTCCACATAATTTTTCAACCGTTGCCCATTAACTTTGAAAATTCGACCATCAGTAGGGTCCTCAATCTCCACCGCTCCATTGGAAAAAACGTGCTTCACGACAAATGGTCCAGTCCATCGAGATCTCAACTTTTCAGGGTGTAAATGCAATCGAGAATCATAAAGATAAACTCGTTGATTTAGCTCAAAGTTTTTCCTCAAGATTTGTTTGTCGTGAGCCGCTTTCATCTTAGCCTTGTAAATCTTGGAGTTGTCATAGGTATCATTCCACAATTCTTCTATTTCAGACAATTGTAACTTTCCTTGAAGACCTGCAACACTCAAATCAAAGTTAAGGGCTTTGACAGCCCAATAAGCTTTATGTTCTAGCTCAACAGGTAAATGACAAGCTTTTCCATAGACAAGGCGATATGGAGACATCCCTAGAATAGTTTTGTACGTAGTGCGATAAGCCCATAATGCATCAGAAAGGTGTAAAGACCAGTCTTTACGATTCGGGTTAACAGTCTTTTCTAGAATCTGCTTGACCTCCCTATTTGCGAGTTCAGCTTGCCCATTTGTCTGTGGATGGTATGCGGTGGAAATCTTATGAAGAACACCATACCTGCATATCAAAGCTTCAAAAGAACGGTTACAGAAATGTGTCCCTTGGTCACTGATGATGACACATGGCGTACCATACCTAGACAACACGTTTTCTTTTAAGAATTTTACCACGGTTGTGTTATCATTAGTACGACAAGCCATAGCCTCCACCCATTTGGACACATAATCAGCAGCTAGAAGAATATAAAGATAACCAAAAGATGGAGGAAAAGGTCTCATAAAGTCAATACCCCAACAGTCAAATATCTCAATAACAAGAATAGGGCTAAAAGGCATCATATAACGGCGAGATAAAGCTCCCAACTTTTGACATCTTTCATATGAACGACAAAAATTGTTAGTATCTTTAAACAAAGTGGGCCAATAGAGTCCACACTGTAAAATTTTTGCAGCAGTCTTTTTTATTGAGAAATGACCACCACAAGCAGTGTCATGGCAAAAGTTTAAGACACTAGCAATTTCACTATCAGGAATGCAACGTCACATAATTTGGTCAGCGCAATATTTGAAAAGATAAGGATCATCCCAATAAAAATTACGCACCTCAACCAAGAACTTACGCTTATCTTGTACACTCCAGTCAGATGGAACTTCTCCGCAAACCAAGTAATTTACAATATGGGCATACCAAGGTACTTGGCTTATAGTGAAAAGATGTTCATCAGGGAAATCATCTTGAATGGGTTGGACATTAGTGGAATCATGGAACTTAAGACGAGACAAATGATCTGCTACAACATTTTCGACACCCTTCTTGTCCTTAATGGTTAGATCAAATTCCTGCAAAAGAAGAATCCATCTAATTAGACGGGCCTTAGCATCCTTTTTAGAAAAAAGGTACTTTAGAGCTGCATGGTCAGTAAACACAGTAATAGGTGAACCAATTAAATATGAACGAAATTTGTCCAAGGCAAAAACAACAGCTAATAGTTCCTTTTCAGTATTAGAATAATTCATTTGAGTATCATTTAAGGTTCTACTAGTATAGTAAACAATAAAGGGTTTGCCCTCCCTTCTTTGACCAAGGACTGCTCCTACAGCATAGTTACTGGCATCACACATAATCTCAAATGGAAGGCTCCAATCAGGTGACTGCATAATAGGGGCAGTGGTGAGTTTGGCAATTAATGTCTGAAATGCGTCCTCACAAGCTTGAGTCCACACAAATTCAGCATCTTTCAATAAGAGGTTACACAATGGTCTAGATATAGAAGAAAAATTTTGTATAAACCTCCTATAAAAACCAGTATGCCCTAGAAAAGATCGGACATCTTTTATCGTTTTAGGTGTAGGTAATTTACAAAAACTTGATGCCTTCGAAACTAGCAAGTATACTAGTCGCACAAGTAATAAAGTGATAAGTAAGATATCGTTCCCACGAGGATTGATTCTAATTGAATTTGTTATTTCCAGCAACAATTAACTAAATGGGGGGGTTTTGTTGAATGATTAACTAAATGAAATAAGAATGCAAATTAAGAATAACAAAACAGAAGTTAATTTGAATAAAAGATCAATGAGAGAAATCTGGTTAAGGGATCCTTCTCTACCACAAGATATGGATTTGCGAATTAATCATAGAATTGTCATCCAATTACACCATTGAAATTATCAACCGTAGATAACAACAAGCTCTGTTATCCCAATCTTTCCTCACTTTGTTGTTAAATAAAACAGGCTATTTATTTAAGCTCTATCCATTAAACAACCTAGAACAAGCTCTCTAAATTTAATTCAATGGATGCATTACGATAAGAAAGATAGGTTGATCTAAGCAATAAACACACAAGCTCGAATTATTTAACTTAGGTTGTATTATCAAATTGCAATCTCTGATCACAATTTTACTACTAAGGATTAGAAATTCAAGACAATTACGGATCAAGATTTCTAGTCTAGCAATAGACAACAACCAGATTATATTCAGTTAGCCATTCCAAATACAATCCAGCAAGCAATCATAAGCATTAGATATAGGAAAATACAAGCAACTTCAATTAGAGAATTGGATAACAACTTCTTGCACAATCAACTTACAAAAATCATATCAGGGGCTTTGAAATCACCCTCAACCAATTCAGATTCAGTTACATATGTTTAAGAACGTAGTAAATACAATACAACATGGAGATATTCCAGAAAATGAAAGGGAATGGAAAAATTTAGCAAATTTGATGTAATTCTCTTTGGATTGTAGTTCTTCCTCTTTCCAAGCTTCCTTTCTGTTAGCTCTAAGGCTACATGATAATTTTGATGATAACAATACACATTGATTAATTGTGATTTACTAACATGTTTATTTATGTGCAAGAGTAATATCATTGAAATAATTGTAAAATCAAGAAAAGGCTTATTAAAATGAAGTGTTGAAGCTAAGGAGAAGACTACATGTTAAAGGCACCAAAGTTTAAGTACAAGGTTTGATTCAAGGAATGTGACACATGAGCAATGTTTAATCAATTGGTCATATATTTCTCTACAGATGTCCAAATTATGTGATTCTTAAGCCTTTGGAAAGCTTACTCAATTTATAACATTTCATATGTTTCAAAGAAATTCGAATTTCAAGTGTAAGGTTGTCCAAATCATCATGCAAGTTGAAAGACAAATGGAAGCATCTGACATGAGCACCGAATACTCTTTTGGACATATCTTGAGCTAGAAAAATCAAAATGACTTGATTCTTATGGCATTAGAAAGATGACTTAATGGGGCACATTTCATATGTTTGAAGAAATTCAAATTTCAAATGGAAGGCCGACATAATTGACATGCAATTCGGTGGACTGACACAAGGAAGAAAAATCAACTCACATGAGCACGAATGGTGTTTTGGCCATATCTTAAGATAGAGATATCCAAATTCTTTGATTCTTAATGTTTTGGAAAGATTATTCAAATATACAGATCTTTTATGTTTTGAAGAAATTCAAATTTTGAACAGAAGGCTGACAGAATTATCATTCAAGGTCAGTGGACAGACACATGGAAGAAAAATCAAGTCACTTGAGCACCGAATGGTATTTTGGCCAGATCTTGAGCTACAGATATCCAAATGACTTGGTTCTTGATGCGTTGGAAAGCTTATTCAAATGTGCAGATCTTTTATGTTTTACAGATTTTCAAAATTCAAACGGAACATTGACAAAAATGG
>SNVD02009496.1:0-38714 GCA_013180625.2 Boswellia sacra | reverse complement strand
AATATGTTCTAGAAAGCTAAGAGAGATATGTACAACTTTCATGAAGACATGTGATTAAAATTTTCAACATTTCGATGTCAAAATTGATGGTCAAAGTCAGTGCCTAATGATCCCAATTGTCAAAGATATTTACAACTAATATTTGACAATTATGCCCTTGTAATTTGACAAGTTTGCCCCTGGATGTATCTATAAATAGAGGTGCCTGGTGACCCATTAGGGCATCTTGGCCTTGGCTGGAACATTTTGGCTTTGGCTAGGATCTTGTATTGCGTTTTGTGTGTTTATGTTATTAATGAATTTTCTTTTTCTTGCATTTTATTTTCTTTCTATTATAATGTTCTTCTAATTTCTCTTTTGCTAAGGTGAAAGGGTGAAACCCTTGATATGAGAATAATGATTCTCTAACCCTTAATATGTGCTTAATAATCTTAATCTTATGTTGTTTATTTTATATGATTTATATTTATTTTCTTAATCAATCTTGACACCACTCGTAAAGTGAAGGTCTTGATCCATTGTAGACAATCCTTGGCACATCAAATACTTGGATCCTTCCTAGACGACGTATGGTTCTTCCTTACCGACACAAGTATAGTTAGGAACCTTGATTTGTCGTAGACATATGATGATTGACGCATTGGATGCTTGAACCCATTTACAAGAAGTGGTAGAAATATTGGTAACGAAGCAAATATAATTCATATAACTAAAATGGGTTGTTTATCCTTATTCGAAATATCAAGGGCGGATCCCCTAACCTTAGCTCTCATTATCATTGTGTTAATTTCTCTTGTGCGATTCTTATTTATTGTTTAAGAACTTGTTTCTTATTTATATTTGTTGATATTATCTTGCCATTTCTTTGAATTATCGATATAATATTTGCTTAGCTTATAATTTGTAGCGCTAAAATTCCTTCCTCGTGGATCGACCCCGGTCTCATCGGGTTTATTACTTCGACACTCCTATACTTGGGAGACAATCCTTTTTCGGATGTGTCAGTTATGCTTTCCTCTTGTGAGTATTTTGCATAATCATCAAGATCATCAAATACTACATTTATAGATTCCATGACTGCCTTAGTTCTCAGATTGTAAACTTGAAAAGCTTTGCTGTTTTGTGCATATTCCACAAAGACTCCTTCATCACTCCTTGGATCCAATTTTCCTAACAGTTCTCTGTTGTTTAAGATGTAACACCTGCAACGGAAGACATGAAAATATTTCAAATTAGGTTTTCTTCCTTTCAAAATTTCATAAGGTGTCTGGTTAGTGCCAGGTCTAAGAAAAACTCTATTTGAAATATAATAAGCAGTGCTTATTGCTTCAGCCCATAGTCTTTTTGTC
Source organism: Boswellia sacra (assembly GCA_013180625.2). Classification (NCBI taxonomy): domain Eukaryota; kingdom Viridiplantae; phylum Streptophyta; class Magnoliopsida; order Sapindales; family Burseraceae; genus Boswellia; species Boswellia sacra. Next base: position 37,365 of record SNVD02009496.1, on the reverse strand, counting down.
AACTTCTTGCTATAGAGCATTACTCTTGCCATCTCTTGAAGAGTTCTATTCTTGCTCTCCACAATGCAATTCTGTTCAGGAGTTTTAGAAGCTAAAAATTCATGATAAATTCCATGATATTTACAAAAATTAGCATAGCTAATATTTTCAAACTCCTTGCCATGATCACTTCTTATTCTCACAATTCTTTCTATATTCCTATTTTGCTCATTTTCAAGCTTAACACAAAGGTTCCTGAAAGCATCAAAAGTGTCAGATTTTTCTTTAATGAAATCAACCCAAGTATATCTAGAAAAATCATCCATACAAACAAATATATATCTCTTACCTATAATGCTTTCAATTTGCATAAGACCCATAAGATCTATGTGAAGCAAATCAAGTATCTTAGAAGTGCTAAGATGTGGATTTGATTTGTGTGAACTTCTGATTTGTTTTCCTATTTGACATGGTCCACAAATTTTATCAATTTTTTCATCAAGTTTAGGAACTCCTCTTATAGCACCTAACTTAGTTAATTTAATCAAGTCTTTGTAATTTAATTGTCCTAATTTTTTATGCCACAATTCTAAATCTGAAATCCTAGCATGAAATGCAATTTCTACTAGATAACAATTATCCAAAGATCTATTACCTTCTAGAATGCATTCACCAAAATTATCTAAGACCATGCATTTGTTTTATGTGAAATTAACAGTATATTTTTCATCACAAATCTGACTAATGCTAGTAAGATTAGCTTTTAAGTCTTCCACTAAAAGGACATTTCTAAAATTGGGTAGGCCTTAGACATTCAAAGTGCCTTTACCAATTATCTTACCTGTTGCTTCATCTCCAAATGTGACATTTCCATCCCTGCATGCTTTAAAATCTGTTAGAAACAATTTATTTCCAGTCATGTGGCCGGAACAACCACTGTCAAAATACCACAAATCATTAGATGCATGATTAAGTGCAGTAAAGGCAACATGACATACTGTTTTGTCTTTCTTAACCCACTACTGTTGTGATTTTGGTAACAGTTTAAATTGTTTTGATCTTTTATGCAAAAGATTCAACAATTTAAAGCATCTAGGCCTAATATGTCCTTTTTTACCACAAAAATAACAAATAGGAATGAATTTCCTTACCTTTTCAGGGCTGGATATGAACAAATTCAGTGGATAAATGAAATGAACACTTAAATATGCCATGTTTAATAAGAGTTAGTGCATTCAATATATATTGCATTAAGTAGTGTCATGTAAAATTCCTTATAAACACTTAAGCATTTATTTTGTAGTCTTTCATTACTGTGGAATTAACTTTTTTCTCTTTAATTTTGGTTTGTTACAGGTTCGGTGAAACGGGCAGATAACTCTCCTATTTATAGATCAGAATGGGTGTGCAACTTCTGTAAATTTTTGGAACAAAGCTGATTCAATTGTCACAACATTGCATTTCACAAGCATAATCAAAATTTGGGCTCGTATGACAAAATTGGGCTATGAACGTGAACCATCTACAGTTCTCGGCCCTCAGTCTGGACACATGCACAGTAGTTTTGGACGTAGACACTCAGATCAATAATACGTATCTAAAAATTTGTTTGGCAAAATCAATATGTTCTAGAAAGCTGAGAGAAATATCTACAACTTTCATGAAGACATGTGATTAACATTCACAACATTTCGATGTCAAAATTGATGGTCAAAATCGGTGCCTAATGATCCCAATTGTCAAAGATATTTACAACTAATATTTGACAATTATGCCCTGGTAATTTGACAAGTATGCCCCTGGATGTATCTATAAATAGAGGTGCCTTGTGACCCATTAGGGCATCTTGGCCTTGGCTGGAACATTTTGGCTTTGGCTAGGATCTTGTATGGTGTTTTGTTTGTTTATGTTATTAATGAATTTCCTTTTTCTTGCATTTTATTTTCTTTCTATTATAATGTTCTTCTAATTTCTCTTTTGCTAAGGTGAAAGGGTGAAACCATTGATATGAGAATAAAGATTCTCTAAGCCTTAATATGTGCTTAATAATCTTAATCTTATGATGTTTATTCAATATGATTTATATTTAATTTCTTAATCAATCTTGACACCACTCGTAAAGTGGAGGTCTTGATCCATTGTCGACACTCCTTGGAACATCAAATGCTTGGATCCTTTCTAGATGATGTATGGTTCTTCCTTACCGACACGAATCTAGTTAGGAACCTTAATTTGTTGTAGACATATGGTGATTGGCACATTGGATGCTTGAACCCATTTACAAGAAGTGGTATAAAGATTGTTAATGAAACAAATATAATTCATATAACTAAAATGGGTTAATTATCCTTATTTGAAATATCAAGGACGGATCCCCTAACCTTAGCTCTCATTATTATTGTGTTAATTTCTCTTGTGTTTTAGTTATTCTCATTTATTAACTTGCTCTTTACTTATACTTGTTGATATTATCTTGCCACCTCTTCGAATCATCCATATCACATTTGCTTAGCTTATAATTTGTAGCGCTAAAATCTCCTTCCTCGTGGATCGACCCCGGTCTCACCGGGTTTTATTACTTCGACACTCTTATACTTGGGAGGCAATCCTATTTTCGGATGTGTCAATTCCCCCATATTTGATGAAAATATAATCAATTCTCCTCTCCTTTCTATGTATGTATATAAACTCAGTGAACTATAATGGAGCCGGATTAACGTTCGGGCAGGTGTAGCCCGTACCTAACTTCCCAAACCAATCTATCAAGAAGTGATAGGTAGTTAGGTCCGAAGCTAGGGATCGACTACCATCATCCAAATTTTACCACAGTTGCTTACCCAGGTGGCAACTTCGACACATTCTCTGGGCATTGTCTATATGACTTGGCCTTCTCTCTGGGTGATAAAAAAGGAGCCCGCTTATAGTGGTGACTCCACTGGGGACTTGGAAAAGTTGATTTCGATTGGGAATACTGAGATTCTTTTGTCCCGGGCCATTTTGTATGTTAGCCTCATGCATCATTCCTTATTTTGACTGGTGGCTTTGATATAACGATTCCTTGTGTTCCATTTAAGCCTTGGAGATTTATATCATTGATAACCACCACCTTTAGCACGTACCATTAAGTTGGTATTAAAAAAGACTACCTTCCACTTGAGGGTACCTTTCTCTCGAAGGGACCTATGGTCAATAAACATAGACTGAAGCTTATATAGTTAAACATAATGGCAATCCCTAGTATCACCTAGAATCTCTGTTTTGTTACATGGATTAGCCTTTAGAATCTAAGTAATGATAACCATGATTGCACACAATTGGCACGTTGCCTGCACTTTTCTTGCACATTGATTACACACAATGGGCATGATTATTACATGTTGTATGCACGCTTCTTACACGTTGATTGCACAAAATGGGCATGACTGTTGCACAGGGCCTGCATGCTTCTTACGCATTGATTGCAGAAAAAGGCAGGATTGTTACACATTGTTTGAACACTTCTTATAGGATGATTGTACATGATGGGCACGATTATTGGATACTGCCTGCATGTTTCGTGGAGGTTGATTACATGTAATAGGCATGATTGTTGCACATTTCCTGTATGCTTCTTGAACGATCGGTTACACATAGTTGGCATGATGCTGAAATTATGCATAGTTGTCATAAAACTTGGACATTTAGGAATTCGTAAAAGACACACTCTTAATACCATGTTGAAAGGGAGTTTAAGTCAAAATCCTAAGAAGATTGACCTTACTATCTGTGTGGGAGAAATAAGGTTGGAAGGGCGATTATGCTGTGACTATGTTTCATGTGCTATGTATGAGCATGCATTACATTTCATGAATACATGCACTCATGCATCATGTGAATCCTTGGTGTCTGCAACCATCATAGCTTGGGCTAGATAAGGGGATCGTTTATACAGAGCTAAAGAAATGGAAATTGAGGGCACAACTGAATTAGAAGAAGAGATTATGGCATAATAAGATCCCACGGGTGGTATGGATTAGATAGAGTAGACATGGATGACATTAGGCAACAGATGGTAGAAATGATGAAATTAATAGCTATGAGATTACAGTCGGGATTGGTAATGGGAAATAATGGAGAAGGATATAGCAGAGATTCACTTTTTGGTTTAAATAATGGCTGTAATATAAAAACTAGAGAAAACCCAAGAGTATCATAAGGAGGGGTTCCACGATGATGAGGAGGAATACCTCAGGGCCAAGGAGGCCAGGCAGATAGAAAACATGAAGAGAGACCTGGAAAAGCTATAAAGAATGATGAAGAAGAAAGTTCTAGAAGGAGTTGAGGACTTTTCTGATTTACAGATAGAAGGACTGTCACCTAAGTTTAAAATGCTGAACTTGGTAAAATTCGCAGACCCATCTTTGACACTATATAGCTGTAATGGGCATGACAGGCCTATCAACAGAAATGATCCTAAAATTTTTCATCCACTTATTAGAAGAATGAGCTCTAGATGGTACCTCGAGCAAAAGGAAAAGGTGAAAGATGATTGGACAAACTTGTCTGAGCAGTTTGTCCACCAATACTCTTACAACACATAACTGGGGCAATGTTTCATGATTTATAATCAACCAAGCAGAAGCTTGGAGAGACGTTTTCTCAGTATCTGGTCTATTGGAGGAAAATGGTCACGTAAATGGTAACCAGAGCATTAGAGAAAGACTAAGTGGGAATAGTGATGCAAGGCGTCCTTCCTTATATATGAGAATGCTTTGTAAGGTATCAACTAAAAAATTTCAAGGAGTTATACTATTTTGGCACCCAGATTGAGGATTTAAAAACTGAACAGAAGAAGAGTTTTCTAAGAAGAAATCAGAAGAATTTTTATCAAGGAAGAGGTGGAGGAGGTGCTTCAACCTCCAAGAGTGTGGAAGTCAATATGATTCGGGCAAAGAGGGAATTTAGCAATCTTGGACAATCATTTTCCAAAGTTTTTGAGAAGTTGTGAGCACGTTTTGAGGAGGTCCTTGTTCGCCAAATCACAAGTTCAATGAGTACTGCTACTTCTATCAAACCATTGACCATCTTACAGATAACTGCACCAGATTGCATCACGAGATACAGGATCTCATTGACAATGGTTAAACACTAGATCCCAATAAGTGGCAACCTAACACTTGTAACAACCCATTGCCAAACTATAAGAATGTGCCACTGCCATATATAAACATGGTTGACTCTGGGGCCATTAAGACAGAAATTCTAAAATCTTTTGAGTAAGATAAAGTAAAGAAAGAATGGGCTGGGATATTTGAGAAATTTGTAGGATGCCAAATTGAAGGAATGAAAAAAGCAGTTTGTAAGGAGGAAAAAGAAAAAGACAGAGCTCTGAATACCTTCAAAAAAAAGGTGGATCTGCATAAATGAGCATTGCTGTGGGAAAGAGCAAGCCATGACCTTTAAAAACAAATAGATGTCAGGAAAAGAGGCCAAGCGATGTTTAAGGCCTAAAGGAGAGACGAGTAGGGTGAAGAAAGTTAGAGTTAGAGAAAGGAGCCACTCTTGCCAGTGGGGATGCCCAAGTATTAACCAACAGAGTGAAGAAAAAGTCCAAAGTCGATATAGGCCAGTTAATAGAGAATAAAACTCGAATGGAGATGAGTTTCTACTAGAATATATGGATAAAGATGAATACACCCCACTCAGCGAAGGGGACAATGAGTATATGCAGCTTAGTGACATCGAGAGTCAGAGTGTGTACACACCATTGAGTGAAGAAGGTGATCTTAGCAAGCACTCACTAAGAATCTTAATCATCAACTTAGGAGTTATGGAAGAAGAAATAATGAAGTCGTTTGAGGAAGGAGAGCAAGAGGATACAAACGGGCCAATTAAAGTGCCTCTATTAATAGTTAGGGTCCAGATTGAAGGGAAGCAAGTAGAAATGACTCTGCCTCAATTTAAAGAGTGGTTAGAGAAAATAGGAAAAGGAAGATAGGCAGACAAAAGAAAAGGAGCCTCTGGATGTAGTACCTTTAACAATAGAAGTATACTCTTATAATGCGAGGTGGGTGAACCTCAAGATAGAATCACTGGAGCAAATAGGAAAATGGATGAAGAAGGGAACATAGTCACAACCAATTTAGGTTGGCAAAAATGAAGACAATGATAGTAGTAAAAAAAAGATCCTTATGATTGGATCAAGGCATAGAGAAGAGGAAGTCACGAAGTCCTTCAAGAAAGATCATACTACTCACGTAGAGGTCAGGATACACATCTAAAGAGATTGGGTGGAAATGACTTTAGGACAGTTCAAGGAATGGATGCCAGTAGCCAAGAAGATATTTGAGACTATGTGTCCCACAGTGGAAGTATACTCTTGAAGCGTTGGTTGGATAGAAGTTGACATAGCGGTAAGTGATAGTGAAGATAAAAAGGACGATAAGGAAGTCTTAGGAATACGAGATAACATTAAAACTGTCCATGACTTCTGGGATAATTTTAGTGATCAAGAAATAGAAGAAATAAAGGAGAAATGATATAAGACTTTTGGGATAACTTTGAGGAAAAAGGAGGTAATAGAGAGAAGATGACATCTAGGATCATTTTAAGGGAGAAACACTCGTTGAGGGGAAACACTAAGAGAAAAGGAGAGTGAGAGCATGAGAGTGGTATAAGAGAAGGGGTGTGAAAAGAAAGAAGTAAGTGAGGAAGAGAAAGAGGTTTAACGCCTAAACAAGAGTGGAAGGTTCTATGAGAACTCGATGGCTAACAAAGAAGCAGATAAATGAGAGAATGAAACAAAGAAGAAGAGGATGATTTACTCTTGAAGTAATTGAAGTAGGCTCAAGCTAATGCAAGCATCTAGGACTTGCTCATCTCTGCCTAGAAACATAGAGAGGCAATAGCCAGAGCTTTAGTTGGAATACCGATTTTCCTTGTCTCTAAACTTGAGGAGATGATCACAGTGTTTACTGTAAAAGAGGTACAAAAAGGTTTGATCAGTTTCTCTGATTTTGATCTTCCCTTAGAAAGAATGAACCATAACAAACCGCTACTCATGGCAGCCAAGATTTGAGGGAAAAAGACCTAATATTTGATGATAGATGATGGATCAACAATCAATCTGGTATTGTTAAAGCTTCTAAGCAAGTCAGGATTCACAAGGAAGAATTAGAGCAATCCTGAATGGTCATCAAAGCTTATGATGACACTAAAAGAAGTGTAGAAGGGACCTTTAAGGCTCTGGTGAAAGCGAGTCCAATAGAGGTGATGACAGAGTTCATTGTACTGGATATCTTAGTAACTTTTATAGTACTGCCAGGACATGCGTGGTTTCACCCATTAAGAGGTGCCATCCACTGTGCACTAGGCCATTTACTTCAATTATAAAGGAGAGGAAATAACAATTTGAGCAAAGTCCTCACCTACAGTAGTAGCTTTAAGCACTAAAGAAGGAGAGATACCTTATATAGGTGGATACCAGGTGTCAACAATTGACTAGATCAACTTAGTGGTCGCTGGTATAATGAAGAAGTAGAGATACATGCTCGAAACTGAACTTGGAAGGAACTTTGTAGGAGTACCCACTTTTTTTTAGATCAAGAGGCAAACTAGTAAGAGACGACTGGGATATGACTTACATGAAGACATGCACCCAATAGAGGGTGAGGGGCCCATTAAATTTGTGAAGGTTGAAAAGGTCATGTGTGCTGGAAAGCCTGAACCATGGAGTTGCAATAAGGATCTTAAAGCCAGGGTTTGAAATTTTGAAGGTTACGATGAACCCAAGGGCTCTAAAGATTAGTGAGCTCGACAAGGAGATAGAGAAGTTAATGTTCAGATGGCAAGTGATGAAAGGGATAGCACACTCGGATGAGGAGACTCCTATCGACTTGGCCATCCGTATCGAAGAAGAAATGACCGATGCTTGTTATGAAGATGCCTTTGTTCTTGAACTATTTGAGAATACTATGTTTGTAAATAAATTTGATGCAATAAAATATGGCTTTGCTTACTTGTACGATGTTTTTCTTGATAGCAGCTTGCATGAATTTCATTTTCATAGCATGTTTGACATTCATCTCATAAACACTCATAATATTAATCTTTACATAATTGAAACCCCAAGGAACATATGTATTGCTCATAATACCCTTTTAAGAGGGGAGAGAGAGATTCAAAAAAATATTAAAAGAACATGAACAGGTATTTGCTTGGTCCTATGATGATATGCTAGGAGTTGATCGCAGTATAACAAAGCACATCATCCCTACCTACTCGTATATGAAGCTAGTTAAGTAAAAGCTAAGAAGGATTAGACTAGAATGGGTGCAAAAGATCAAGGAAGAAGTCACCAAGCAGATAGAAACAGAATTTTTGGATGTAGTAAACTACCCTCAATGGCTAGCTAACATAGTCCCGGTACCAAAAAAAGATGGAAGGTTAAGGATGTGTGTTGACTATCGGGATCTAAACAAAGCCTTCCCAAAGGATGATTTCCCACTATTGCATATAGATGTGTTGGTGGATAGTACAACCTCAAGCAAGATGTTTTAATTCGTTGATAGGTTCTGAGATTATAATTAGAATATGATAGCAATAGAAGATAAGATGAAAACTGCCTTTATTAAGGAATGAGGAACCTATTGCTACAAGTTAATGCCATTTGGATTGAAGAATGCTAGAGCAACTTATCAAAGGATGGCCACAACACTCTTCAATGATATGATCCACAAAGAGATTGAGGTTTATGTCGATGACATGATGGCAAAGTCAGATACGTGTGAAGGACACTTTGAAGCCTTGGAGAAATTCTGAGAGAGGGTAGAGAAGTACCAATTAAGATTGAATCCTAAGAAGTGTGTGTTTGAAGTCACAACAGGAAAATTGCTAGAATTTGTGGTCGACAAATAGGGAATGGAAGTTGATCCTGACAATAAGGTGAAAGCCATTACAAAAATGTTGACGCCAAAACAAAAAAGAAAGTTTAAGGGTATCAATGCATCAGTCGGTTCATTGCTAAGCTTATGACTATTTGTGCATCAATTTTCGAGTTGTTGAGGAAGAATCAACTAGTAGAATGGAATGAACAGTAATAAAAGGCCTTTGAGCAAGCAAAGGAGTACTTGGCTAATCCACCTGTGTTGAGACCTCCATAGTCGGGGATGCTGCTAATCTTTTATTTGGCAATTTAAGAGGAGGCAATAGGAGCCATGTTGGCATAGACTGATGAGAACAGTATGGAACACGCGGTCTATTACTTAAGCAAGAAGTTGTTGGAGTATGAGCTTAAGTACACTCAAGTAGAAAAGACCTGCTTGGCAATGGTATGTGCCTCGAAAGAGTTTAGGCACTATTTTTAATCATAGAAGGTACAAGTAGTTTCCAAGATGGATTCGATAAAGTACTTGAATGAGATATCATCGTTGGTAGGGAAGCTAGTAAGATGGCTAGTACAACTATCAGAATTTGATGTTGGACATATCACCAAGAAGGTGGTAAAAGGTAGAATAGTGGTAAGGTTCTTAAAAATGAATCCAGTGGATGATGATGAACCATGGGGGTTAGAGTTCCCTAATGAACACTTGACAGCCATTACAGTAGTAGGATGGCAGTTGTATATTGATGGAGCAGCAAACAAGAATGGAGCGGGAGTGGGAGTTGTCCTTATTTCACTTATAGGAGAAATACTACCATTTGCCAAGAAGCTAGGATTTAAGGTCACAAAAAACATGGTGAAATATGAGGTATGCATGTTTTAGGTTAAAAACAATAGCGACCATGGGCATTGAGGAAGTTGAAGTAATAAAAAATTCATATTTAGTTGTCTTGTAGGCAAGAGAAGAGTGGGACATAAAGGAGGAGAAACTCAAGCCATACCTAGAAGAGGTCAAGAAGTTGATGACGAGGTTCACCAAATTTATCTTCAAACATGTATCTCGAGAAACGAATCAAATGGCAGATGCCTTGGCAGGATTGGCCTCTATTTGAAAGAGTCCAGAGAAAGAAACGATGAAACCATTAGTGGTAGCACATGCTCATCATTCGTGCCACCAAGATGATGGGTGATGGAAGCCGATATCGAAGAGAAGCCTTGGTTTTATAACCTGAAAAGGTACGTGGAGGAAAGAGACTTCCTTAAAGGAGTAAGTGAGAGAGATAAAAAGGCCTTAAGATGGTTAGCCTAACAATTCACACGCCAAAAAGGAATGATGCATAAAAGAATAGCAGATGGTTTGTAAGTGAGATATGCAAATCAAAAAGAGGCTCAACACATTATGAAAGAAGTACACACAAGAATCTATAGACCTCACATGAATGGGTTGGCTTTAGCCAAAAAGATCTTGAGACAAGGGTTATACAGGTTGACCATGGAGATGGACTATGTAAAGTTTACGAAGGCATGTCCTTAGTGTCAGATTCATGGAGATTCAATTCATCAGGAACCATAGGAGTTTAGAGCATGTCATCACCATGGCCTTTTGTTACTTGGGGTATTGACATTATCAGAGAGATAAGGCTGCCAGCCTCGAATGTGCATGGTTATGTGGTAGTAGTGATAGAGTACTTTTGAAAGTGGATAAAGCTAAGTCTTTCAATAAACTAGGGGTAAAACAGATGGCTAGGTTTATTGAAAGACCCATTATTTGTAGATATCGGACACTGCACCACTTAATAATAGACAATAAAGTTCAATTTCAATAAGAAACAAGGAATTTGTTAAAGCGATACCAAATTAAGCATCATAAGTCATCCTCCTACCGTCCGCAAGCAAATGGTGTAGTAAAAGTAGCCAATAAATTGTTGAGAAGATATTAGCAAAGACGGTTCAAATTTAGCAAGATTAGGCTGAGAAGTTACCATTTGTGCTCTGGGGATACAAAACTATTGCTAGAAGCTGATTGGGAGTGACCCCATTCTCTTTGGTTTATGGAATAGAAAAAGTATTGCCAATAGAAGTGAGGATGTGGTTTGTAAGAGTTATGAGAGAAGCAGGAATCCCTGAAGATAAATAGATCCAAAACCAGTGTGAACATTTGGTACTTCTAGATGAAAAAAGAATGAAAGCTCTGTACCACATACAGCTATATCAGTGAAAGGTAGCCTATGTATTCAACAAGGCGGTGAAATAGAAGAAGGTTTAGGAAAGTGATTTGGTACGTCGGTACTTGATCCAAGGGGGAAATTCATACCAAACTTGGAAGGGTCCTTTATAGTCAAAAAGATAATGACCGTGGCACAGTCAAGATATCTAACATAGACGAGAATGAGTTTGTGGACCCCAGTTTGTGAAGCTCATCAACATCGACAATATGAAAAAGTACTTTGTATAATAAGAAAAAGAGAGGAAAAAGAGAGGGAAAATTGAAAATAAATCAAGAGAGAAAATAGCTAATTAGAAAACCTGAAAAGGCTAATTAGTAATACTAGTTGTTTTTATGAGCACATATTATTCTAAACATTTGTACTTTGATTAATAAGATGATGTTTTGAGTTACAAATATGTTATGGAAATTATTTGCATGACAGTTACATCAATAGAAAATAAGAAATAGAAATAAACTACATCATTCCTTTCTCTATCTTTTAACCTGTGTAGGACCACCATATCACTGTCGGCTTGTTCGGGCATGAAGGGGTAGATCAGCAAAAGAAGCCTGCAAGGTGACCTACTTCTTATATGCATCGTCAGTCTCTAAATCAAGAGAGAAGAACAAACCCTGCTAGACCCTAAATTGAGGCCAAAACTCTCTGACACGACGAAGAAATCACTCAAACAGTCTCCTGGGATAAAGTTTGGCAGACAAATCATAACCCTCTACTTCTCACCATACTGACGATAAAGGTGAGAAGGAGGTTAGAAGGAACTGTAGGTGAGTCTGATGAGAACCACATTGGATGTGTAAGTCTGAATAGTCACATGTTGAAGCCTTCAACAAGGGTAGTACCAAAGAATCTAAGTGTCTAATAGGGTCTGCAAGTATGTAGCCCAGGATCTTGGCTTGTGCAGCTTTCGTACATGATGGTTTTTTGGCACACAATGATGAACCTCTGGAGTGGCTAGAATGGACAACTTTTCCTGAAGCCATATATGGGGAAAAATGCTTGAAAAGAAAAAAAAAGTTACGATGTCACCTAGAGTAGAAGTACATTACCCAAGAATTTGGGATGAGTATCAGATTTCACCCTATCTAGGCCAATCAGTGTTTCTACTGGGATTAAGGGCACTAGAGTAAAACTAGGTCACATCTAAGGGATTAGGCACACGAGAAGAGGGTTGCTGTAGTTGTCCACCAATACTAGTAAAAACTAAAATAAAAGATAGAATTACAAAATGCGAAACTAGGAAATAGAAGTCTTCTCCACATATCCAATCAAAGGAATCATGAATAAGAGTTTCACTCTTCGTTCGATAGTGTCGGCCCCCAAGATGCCACGTGGAATACGAAAGAACTCAACCATGTCCTCTAAGGTAGGACCGTCAAGAGGTAGCAAGATAATATTGTCAATACTAAAAAGATATATTCTCAAAATAGCACTGAACTCCTTATATAGGGGGCAAAGCTCTTACCCATTGAAACAAGAGACATGATCGAAAATATCTCAAAAATCTATAGCTGCTCTATGGAAGGGGATATTGAGTTTTACCTGATGAAGGAACCTTAAGTTAGAAAGACCACTTAATTCCAATTGGCGCCATTCTACATCCTTCAAAGGCTCCAAAAACGGTTGAAAAAGTTTATGGGTGGCCTCATTCATGATGGTTGACATGAGAAGGAAGATATAAGGATGACATCCTTATATAGGGAAGGAGGGGATACTCAAAGTGATGAAAATTCGATGTGGGACTATTGCTACAAGCGCACGCCTATAATAGAGTCACACGTATTTATGGTATAGAATGATGATATGAACTTCTTTGCTTGTCGTGTGATCGAATTGGGATATTTTAATGAAGTTTTTCCCAATTATAATGTTGATTGATTTGCAAATCTCCAATGAGTGAGCATAATGTGAAAAGCATAATGAAAAATAACACATACCCATTCATGAAAAAGAAAAAGAAAAGATATATATATCATCCAAAATAATAGCAAATCATTCAAACATAAACATCCAATGGATTTGAGTGATGATCAGAAAATAGAAAAATGAAAGGAAAGTCCAAAGATAGGATACAAAAAAAATAAAAAAAGGGGACTCACACTGAGAAAGTCCTCGGTAACATGCTCGTCAAAATTAGAGTATTCCAATTCCTCATCATCAGCTGCATGGGAGAGACCCGTACCATTGGAAATGCCCACTGGCTGAGAAGTCCTGCCATCGGTCATACGACCAAAATTTGTAGAAGTACTGGTAGGATGAGGAGAAACAGCTCCTAGTGTCCTCTTTCCACCCGAAGAGCCAATGTTGCTTGTAGGACCTATCCTACCCAATAAGGTCACCTTCAAATAGTTTACTAGTCTTTGAGACCTCTATTCCACTCTTGGGGGTCCTTGTTAGCCTGAATGGCCTTCTGACCCAAGCAAAACAAAGGTGAACATATAGACAATAAATCATGCATACATAACAGGTTGAAGTTCTTACCCAGTACTCCTATGAAAGTTGAAAAATGAGCCCTTGGGTCCATCAAGAGACTTATTAACTACTCGGCCTCATTTCGATGAATCTACAAAAGAGTTTCTCGCAAATTGATTAGACAAATAAACAAAAGACAAGAAGAAAGAATCAAAGAAGAAGAAAAGGGACTTACATGAGTAACACTTTTTTTTTTGTAATCGAGGTGTCTGGGCCAGCTTACGCGCACCACGACTAATCCTCGGAGCAGACTAGTGCAACCACAATCCACTGTCACGGTCTCCCACTTAAATCATGGAGGAGGTCATTGTGGAGACTCGAACCCAGGACTTCACCATTGGTACTGTACCAACTCTATCCTGGCCCGTTTCACCACTTGAACCAACCCATTGTGGGTTACATGAGTAACACCCTTTGACAAAAAAGGGAAACATGAACTCCTATCGATTGGAAGTCTCCGTACATCAATGGCTCCTTAGGGTGTCTCCATGTTCACCATGACAAGTGGTGTATGAGCGAGGTGGCCCAACACGATAGAAGAAGAAGGAGAAACGGTCCTCTCAGAGGTAAAAATGGAAGGAAAGACACTGCGACGTCTCTTTCCTTGGCTAGAGGAAGGGTTCGAATGAGGAAGGCTGTGGGAAGGCTGACAAGGCAGAGAAGGTAGGGGAGCCCAAAGATCCTGGTCATGAAGAGGCAATAGAGGTGAGGATCCTAACCCTGAGAAGGCTAGTGAGGTTCAACCTCTCTGCCTTTTCGTGGCTTAAGAAGAAACTCTCAGGCCTACTCTAAATACGACTGTGCATGTACTAGAAATGTAATGTCGTCCACATGCATCTCTTTTAAGAAAAGCGAAAGATCCTCCTCCTTTACATATGAGTGTTAGCCATCTCCCATGATGGAGGATGAGAATCTTGTGGTGGGCTAGTCTCCTCACCTAGTCACAAACGCGCTCTCTCATGTACCACATGCAGGCCTTAGGGCCCACTATTAACATGAAACTAAGATGATGCATCTCATCTATAGCAGGGGTCCATCGGTTTTGCCTCTAATCCCATGACCATGGCTTGAGTTTACATGAAAGAAAAATAATAAAACTGGTAAGTTTTATGTCCAAAACCTGAATTCAAAAGAAACTAACATAGTTTCACTTATCATGTCTCAGGTGAGTGCAAACAGCGTGTTCCTAAACACGTTTTAGCTTTGTTATTTTTAGTCCTTATATCACTACACTTTGCACACAATGAGCACGAACTACCTAAAATAACCGTGTCGCATTGGCATAAGAAGTCTTTGACTCTATTAGACCCTTAGATGACTCATGTTGGTGTCACCACCCTTAAGCATGTACCATTGACTTGGTATAAAAAGAGACTGATCCAAGGGGCATCTCTCACTCGAAGAAGCCTAGACTATTGGACCCTTGAGACTCAAGCCTATATAAATAAATCTAGAAATTTTCAATAGGATGAATATCCAAAACCCATGTTGAAATGTATGTCCATGGATGATAAATTTCACATGATTAGAATAACATTGACTCAAACCTCATGGAACCATGAACGAATTACCACATGTCGAATCATTCATAAGAACAAAATGGGGGCATGTACCATGAGTTAAGGTTATTATGACATTGGGAGCAATGTTATGATAATCATGAAGAATCCTGTATTAAATTGAATGCTAGAATTAGGAAAGAGAATCTCGCATTCCTACATCCCATGATGATGACATGGGAATGAGGCCAAAAATCCTAGGAAAAGAGACTTGACCTCATGTGTGTGAGAGGAATAAGGTTGGAAGGTTGAAGTCTTTCTATACCTTTATATAAGTATGTATCATATCATGCATATATGCATGCATACATGGCATTAACACCTTTATTTTGCAGCTATCATAGCTTGGGTTAGACGAGATGGCCAACCAAAATGAAGAAATGGTATAGATGAGACAATAAGTGGCTTAAGTGATTGATATTCTGAGAGAAATAGGTAAGCTAATAACAACCCCAATGGCTGATCAAGATGAGAGGATTAGTAAGATAAGTATAGATATAGAAACACTAAATCAACAAATGGCCTGGCTGACAGAGTTCTTTAACATCACAAACTTTGGCCGTTGAAAGAAGTTTCAACCAACCTAGTGGGTTAATGGATCAACCAAGGAAGTTTTATCAATTGCGATGACCCTTGTCCTATGTTTTAAAGAATTCTATACCCATCAGTGTTATTCCCACTAACACTAATACCTCTGTATAATCTACATATAGCTAATCATAAGCACCATGAATATTGTGCCTTTTACTAACTGATTGGCCATGTCACCAACAAATGTTATCATCTTCGTCATGAGATTCAAGATTTAATTGACAAAGGTCAAATTCCTGATCCAGAGCTGGAAGAGCCTAGCATAAGAAGCAATCTACTACCCAACTACAACTGGGTACCTTCCCCAACGAACAACATAATTGGGTCGGGCTTGACTAAGGAGCAAGTCATGAACTCTTTTGAAGAAGATGGTGGATCGAGTAGGGCGTAAAGAGCCAAAAGAAGAGTGAACTCTAAGCTTGAGAAGCAAGAAGGGTCCATAGAAAGGTGGCCACCAACAAAAAGCCCAAGGTAGAAGAGCCTAAAGAGATTATTGAAAGGGTGGAAGAAGAACCTATTCCTTTGGCAGCATAGATTTTCACCAAGAACGGTGGATGAATTAATATTACTGTGAAAGAGGTCAAACGAAGCCTGGAGCCTAAGTTTATGTGCCTCAGTGACCATGAGGAATAAGAACAACGAAGAGAAGATGAAAAAAAATTTGAGATTAGGGAAACATCCATCAAGAAGCAGTCCACACCAACGAGTGCCTTTGCTAAGAAGTGGTAGGCTAGAAAAGGTGCTAGGAGAGGCCTGTCACCGAGAAGACTTAAGATGAATAAGGGTAGCAGAGCTAAGAAAAGAAAGTAAGCTGAGAGCCTTATGAGGAGAGAGAGTTTACCTAAAAGGTGTAAAGCGATAAGACTTATAGGAATATAGGATGTGCATTTTTAAAGTCAACACCTTTCCCAACTTTTGGGCTGACTTTAGTAGTCAGGAAGAAGAAATAGAAATGAGAAATGAGGGAGAAACACTTAAGGGAGAGAATGAGAATGTCCAAGAAGTGACAAGGACTGGTAGGTTTTAACATGAGAAAAAGAAGGAGAAACCAATCGAGAAAGAAAGGACTATGGAGAAAGGCAAATAAGTTACCAAGGAAGAAACTAAAGAAAAAGAAGATCAAGTAATCAAGCAGTTGAAGAAAACTCAAGCAAATGCCAGCATTTAGGACTTGTTGATTTCATCTCAAAAGCATAGAGAATCCATAGCAAAGGCTTTGGCAGACATGAAGATATCAATGATTACCACTTTTAATGAGATATTGACTACCATGACTATAAGATAACCTAAGCGGTAAATGAAAGGGTTACAATCACCTTCATCGATGATGAATTACCCTTTGAAAGGAGGAATCACAACAAGCCTTTGTTCATCACTACCAAGATTGATAGAAAGACGTCTTCTTGTGTTAAGATGGATGATGGATCCGCTATCAATATTATGTCTATTGAGGTGTTGAACAAGTATAAGGTTGGTGAAGATGACTTTGAGCCTTGTGAGATGGTGATCAGGGCTTATGATGACCCGAAAAAGAGTGACATTAGGATTTTCAAGGTGTTAGTGAAGATTGTGTAGACACTGGATTTTTAAGCTCAATGACGAAATGAATATGAATAGCGAGTAAAGAAAATGATCGAAATGCCCTTGGAAGTTGAAGAGAAAAGGGTAAGAAGGAATTAACAAAGGATCTTAAAAACTGACGCGTGACTTCAAAAAATCACAGAAATTAATCCAAAAGGAATATATTGATAAGTCATATATCGTTGCGAAGCTATGAATGTGTAATTTTTATAGAAATTTACAAAATAATCAGTGTTGAATTCAAAAAGTTATGTACGATCGAATAGGCAAAGGTCAAAAGGGGCTACATGGAAAAATGACAAAATAGGAACGACTGAAGGTGTACAAATGCCTGGGCTATTGACCAATAGCCGCCTGACTGTCAGATAACCGTATAATAGTTTACCAACAATCGCTCAACTGTCAGATAGCCTCTTGGTGGTTTACTAACAGCTTCTTGATTATTGGTATTATATTTTCAAAAATTTTCATTAAGGGCTTTCCTTTTTGGCTCCTTTACTTCCTTTTTGAATCCAACCCTTCTCCTATATAAGCCCCTCTCCTCTTCACTTTCTAGGACATCCAGAAATCCTCTGTCTCTCCCTCGAGGACACACTTATGAGAATTTCAAGGAGTCTGTTTTAGTCTAATATTTTTTCAAGTGTCAAATATTGCTCTAAACCCAGAAAGCGTAGTCTTAAGAGTAGCTCTTTCTTCTCTCTCCTCTTTTCTAATTTATTTCTCTTGCTTAGAATTAAGCATGATTAGGTTTGTTTATGCTTATAATTAGCATGTTTAGGATTTATTTTTATGCTTATAAGCATGTTTAGGGGTTATCATGAATTGTTCTACTCCTTGTTTGTTTTGCGAGATGGATAAGCATACCGAGGTAAGTTCGTTTTCCTTTCTTTATTAGAATCATGTCTAAGGGTTTATTTTCTTCGCGAATGCTTAAAAACATACTTAGGAGCACATATCTAGAGTCATGCTTAAGAGCACATGATTAGCATCATGCTAGGAGAACTTGTAATTACTTTGAAGTATGCTAGTAAATAACCATATAATAGATGTGAATTACGTTAATTACCCTTGAATGCTTTGGTTGAGCTAGAATAGCTTTGTTTGATTTTGATTGATTAAATTAGGCTAGAAATACCATGTTTAGGCAAGAAATGTCATGATTTACTATGATTACTATGAATAGGTTAGAGTTGCCATACTTAGGTAGAATTACCATGATAAAATTATTAAATATAGGTCGAAGTGCCATGATTCTAGATTATGGCTTTGTATAGAATTTCAATTGATGAGATGAATGAATGTGTGAATATACCATGAATATACCATGAATGGTGGACTCACATTGATGGTGAAGAACCATTGCTTAGGATAAATAAACTCACATATGGTGGTGAGGAACTCATTATCTATCGAATCTCGATTTGAATGTTTGTATTGAATATGCATGAATATGCTTTTTATTGAATGCTTCATTTATAATGAATGTTATGAATGAATGCAATGCTTGAAGTGCTAAAAGTAGTTTATTTTTTATTATTGAAAAACAATTGATGTAATCCTATCCTCTATCCCCCATGTTTGAAAGGAATTGTAACTCTATTCTCCTTCATTTTTCTATATATGAACATACTATTGTTTTGGTTGAACATATCTCACATGTTTTAATGAAGATAAAAATGGAAATGTGTGCATAAAACGAACAACCCTAAGTGGACTGTATATCAACATAAGTTATTTTTCTTTGGTATATACTAGTGGAGACCAAATTTTGATCTGGGCAAGGCGAATGACTCATACCTAACTTCTCCAACCCATCTCTAAAGGGATAGGGGTAGTTTAGA
This sequence comes from Boswellia sacra, assembly GCA_013180625.2. Classification (NCBI taxonomy): domain Eukaryota; kingdom Viridiplantae; phylum Streptophyta; class Magnoliopsida; order Sapindales; family Burseraceae; genus Boswellia; species Boswellia sacra. Next base: position 18,254 of record SNVD02009496.1, on the reverse strand, counting down.
TCATAAAGCAAAGGATCAGATTACCCCCATTCATTCCTAATTGAAGAATTAGGTAGCGACTCTATTTCTCTAGACATGTCCATAGCTTATTTGTATTCCATTGAGTCTCGAAAGAAGCTTTGACACAGTGTCATGGTTAGAAACGCTTCGGCAAGATGAAAGCCCTGCCGGATTCCTACTGGGAATAAAAGAAGTTGATTCTGATTGGGGTACCAAATTCTAATATCTCATGTTGATATTTTGAGTCCTTGCATCACTACACTTTTGTACACAATGAGCACGAACTGCCTAAACTAGCTGTGTGGCATTGGTATGAGAAGTCTTTAGCTGTATTCGACCCGTAGATGACTCATGTTGGTGCCACAACCCTTGAGCACGTACCATTACATTGGTATAAAAAGAGATTGGCCTAAAGGGATATCTCCCGCTCAAAGGAGCCCAAACCGTTAGATCCTTGAGGCTCAAGCTCATGTAGAGGACTCTAAAAATTTTCAATAGGATGAATATCCAAAACCCATGTTGAAATGCATGTCTATGGATGTAAATTCCCCATGATTAGAATAACATCGACTCAACCTCAAGAAACAATGAATGAATGCCACATGTTAAATCACCCATGAGAATAATATAAGGACATATGCCACAAGTTGGCATTATTATGACGTTTAAAAGCCATGTTATGATAATCATAGAGAATCCAACATCAACATGTTTGTTAAAATTAGATGAGAGAATCTTGCATTCTCACATCCAATGATGATGACTTGGGAATGAGGCCAAAGAACCTAGGAAAAAAGACTCGACTTTATGTGTGTAGGAGAGATAAGGTTTGGAAGGCTGAAAGTGTGTCTATGTCATTGTATGAGCATACATCATATCATACATACATGCATGACATTAACACCTTTGTTTTGCAGCCATCTTAGCTTAGATTAGACGAGGTAATCGTTTGCAAAGGCAAGAAGAACCAGTCGTTGAAATGGCCACACACAATAACAAGAATCAGATGGTTCAAATAAGAGCTGACATCATCACGCTCTAACCACAGATGGCCTAACTCATTGAAGAACTCCAAAATGGGCCCAACTGTATGAACCAGCTGTTGCCTAAAGGTGATGGTGATGGTGAGACTAGCCAAAGAAGGGATAAAAGGAAAAGCCTAACCAACTTATACGAGCCCGAATCGGTCAAGCAGTTTGCTAAGGACATAGAGAAAGTCCAATCTCTCTTGAAGAAGGGATTGAAAGGGGTTAAAGACCTAGATGATATCTTGCTCATGGGGGGTAATGATTTGCCTCCCAAGTTTCGCATGCCAGTTTTACTCAAGTTCAATGGAAAGGCCAATCTGAAGACATATCTAAAACAATATATTACTATTATGGCCACCACTCCTTTGTCAAAAGAGTACATCTTAAAGTACTTCATACTATCGTCAGAAGATGATATAGTAGTATGGTACCATGATCTTCCCAAGAGAGTTTGAGCAGATTGGGAGAAGTTTGAATGGAGCTTTCATCCCGCTAGAGCGTTTATGACTACGACACTGTGTCAAAGCCTCTTTCTAGACTTAAGGGAACACAAACAAGCCATGGGCACGTTTGGAGAAATGGAGTCATAACCCAATTATTCAATTGGGAATGAATGGGGACAATCCGATCCCTTGCTTTAGGAGATGGGTTCAAAAGGTTAGGTCCAAGCCATTTGCCTTGCTCGGATCAAAATCCAGCCTCCACTAGGGTATACCAAATTAAAATAGCTCATGCTATTACATAGCCCACTTAAGTTATTCATTTTATGCACATATTTCATTTACTCTTCATTAGACATATGAGGTGATTATTCAATCAAATAACTGATATATATATTCATATATAGAAAGAGGGAGGAGAATAGAATTACAATTCCTTCAAACATGAGAGAAAGGAAAGAGGGTTACATTGATTGTTCTTCAACAATAAATAAAATAATTTTATTTTTAAACACTTCAAAAATAGCATTCATACATTCATTCAATTATACATGATGGCCCCTCACAATCAATATGAGTCCGCTACCACTTCATAGCATCATATAATAGCACTTCTAAGCATAGTATATTCATAGCATATTCATATATTCATAAATCAATTAATTCAATACAAAGCCATAATCTAGAATCATGCTACTTCTACCTAGATTTGATAATTCTATCATGGCATTCTACCTATTGCTATTCTAGCATAATTCATATTAATGCATATTATCATGGCATTTCTAACCTAATTCAAACAGTTGAGATCAAACAAGGCTCTTTTAGCCTAATCAAAGCATTCAAGGGGTAACATAGTAACTCTTACATATTATATGCTATTTCCTAGTAAATATAAATTCTCCTAGCATGATTCTAATCATGCGCTCCTAAGTATATTTTTAAGCATTTACAAAGAAAATAAATTCCTAGACATGCTTCTTATTAACAAAGGAAAGCGGACTTACTTCGACACGCTTATCCATCTTGCAAAATAGATAAGGGCTGGAACAATTCATCATAACTCTAACATGCTCCTAAACATCAAATTAAATTTTAAACATGCTTATTCTAAGCAAAATAAAGCATAATCATGCTTAATTCTAAGCAAAAAATGTAAACAAGAAAATAGGAGGGAGAAGATAGGACTTCTCAAGACGTACCTTTTTCGGGTTTAGAGCAATAGAATACCTAAAAAACTTTAAATTAAAAAAGGCTTCTCGAATTCTTGAGCATATCTTCAAGAGGAAGAAGAGAAGATTATTCTCGATAATCAGTGTGTATTGGAAAGTGAGCCACCCGGGAGGGGGGGGGGTGTTTAGGGGTGTTTATATATTTGAGGGCTAGAATTGAAAAAAGGAAGCAAAATCCAAAAAATGATGGTTTTAAACGAAAATTTCTGAAATTGTGGGACCAAAATTGGGTGACTGTTAGCAAACCTCTGGGCTGCTACTAACAGTTGGGCGGCTGTTTACCTTTAGTCCTTTCTATTTTGGCACTTTTCACTGTAGTTCCTTCTAACCTTTATTTGTTCGATCGTGCATAACTTTTTGAGTTCAATTTCGATTTATGATCTATAAATTTATACAAAAACTAGACATTCGTAGCTTCACAACAGTGTATGACTCATCAATAGACTTTTTCTAGATTAATTTCTATGATTTTTTGAAGTCATATGTCAAATTTTAAGACCTTCGATCGAATCCTTCCTACCTTTTTCTTTTGACTTCCAAGGGCGTTCCAGTTATTCCTTTCACTCGACATTCATCTTCATTTCATCATCCTGCCTTAAAAGTCCAATGTCTATAGCTTTCCTCCTGCTTTGGAGAGGTTTGTGAGACACAAAAGTCGATAAAGTATTCTTACCTTGTCTTCGCTTCTTCCATCTTGTCATTGCATCTTCGCCTTCATCTTCATTGTATCAGATTTTTCATCATTTCTCTCTTCCATTCCTATGAAAAGATATGCCCACTGGAGAGCTAATATTCCCCATCCGAGGGCTGATGTGCCCATTCGAGGGCTGATGTGCCCTATTTGAGGGCTGATGTGCCTAGCTAAGGGCTAATGTGCTCACATAAGGGCGAACGCACCCATCTAAGGGCTAAAATGCATCTTCTAATGCATGCAATGCACTCTTTTTGTGTGGACAAATGCATCCTTATGATGCATAATATGCAATCTTCTAGTGCAGACAAATGTATCCTTCTAATGCATGAAATGCATCCTTATGATGCTAAGAGACTCTTTTGTGCACCTACTTCCTAGGATTTCTAACACTCTTCAGTGTACTTACTTCTTAAAATTTGTTAGCACTCTTCAGTGTACCTACTTCCTAAAGTTTGTTAGACTCTTTAATGCGCATATTTAAAGGCTCTAAACACTCTTAAGTGCACCTACTTCTTAAGGTTTTCAACGCTCTTCGGTGCACCTCTTCTTAGGACTTGTGCCTATTCTAAGGGCGTAGAGCACTCTTAAGTGAAAACCTACTTCTTAGGGTTTTCAACACTCTTCGGTGTGCCTCTTCTTAGGGCTTGTGCCTATAAATGATTACCCATCGGGAAAACATCTATCATGTCGTGTTTCATGGTCGTTAGCCCTTTTCATTCTTCCTACCTTCGGCTTTCTTCATTTTTCTTTGGTCTATTCAGGTTTTGCATTCATTTGGATTTCGTGCCATTCTTTTAAGTATTCTTGCTTCTCTTCTTGATTTCTTCTAGTCCACTGGGAAAATTTCTTGATTCATTATGCTTTAACATTCTTTGTTCTTGATCTCTTCAGATTTTGAATTTATAAGACCTTTCACTGGGAAGTTTATATCAGGTTGTTGATTCTCAGATTCATTGGGGAGCTTTCCATTGTCCTTGCAAATTCCTGCAAAATGTCAAACATCTCTTGATAATTTCAAATTAACTCAAAGTTTTTACCTTGTTCGATGTATTCTTTAGTCAAACTGCTTTTAAATTTTTAAAGGAATTCTTTCATATGATTCCGGTTGAAGATTATATCGACTGATGTTACTCTTCTTTTCTTACGAGTTACTAAGCTATTTCTACGGTCGGGTGCTTGTCACCAGTTTTCTTCGAAAATTCCTTCGGTGTCTTAAGGTCAATGTAGAGTCTTTCTTCTCTTTTCTTTTCTCTCTCTTCTTTCTTTCTTCTCTTTCTCCTTCTCTTTCTCTCCCTTCTTTCTCTTTTCTCTCTCTTTTCTTTCTCTTTTTCTTTCTTTTTTTATCATTTCTTTTCTTCTTTTCCTCCTTGGCCTTTTTATCGATTTACCCCTCATTAAAGGGACAGTAGCCGCTCGGCCATATGACCATCACCCGACAGGTAGTCAATAGCCTCCCAACGGTTTGACTGTTAATTGGCAATCAAGGGCCTTTATATGGCCTTTTCGTCTTCCCTTCGCTTTATTTGCGCAAAACTTCTTTGTTCTACATTCAATTCACTTTTGGTTTTCTCCTATGTGTTTGTTTCGACTTCCACTTTCCAATGGTAGGTTATCCAGTCTATCTTGACTTATTGAGAGCGATCTAATCTGGAAATCAACATTGAAAGGTCTTCCAAAGGACCAAGAGGTGCCTATTGTCTGTAATATGGCTTCCCACATGATCAATTAGTATGCCTTCTTCTTCATTCCTCAGCCTTTCATTTTCTAAGAATTTTCTCGGCTTGTATTCATATAGAGACTTCCATTTCCTGCCTTAGGACTTCCATAAGAACAAGAGGTGTATGTAATTTTTCGGTGCTCACAATTGGTTTTTAGAGATAGAGAATGAGGCTGTTAGAAATAAGATTGCTACTATTGGCCTCTATGAGTTTGTCACTTGTCTTCCACATGTCCCTCGACACACTAATCATCATCCATTAGCCACTTTATGCGAGAGGTGGATGGACACGACCCACACATTCCATCGTCCGATTGGTGAGATGACTTCATGCTTATTGACATTGTTGCTCTGATTGGCCTTCTATATGGTGGTGAGGTCATTCCTATTAATGCCTGTGTCATAGACTCAAAAGATCAACAAAACTTGATCTGATAGCTTCTTAGGTGTGAGGTGAAGGTCAAGGATAAAGTCGTGATTCAATACACTGCACTGTATGAGTATTGGAAGAGGAAATCCAACCTGACTTTAGTCGAGGTGGATCAGTATGCACATAGCTTCATTGTGCATCTACTTCCTGCCTTTCAGGATCTCGATTAAGTAAGGACTTTTGACTGTCGCCATGCAGCTCTTAGCCAGCTGTTCTTTGGTTTAGACCTTGCTTGTGGAGGTGTTACCGCGATTACTAGTTTTGCTTCGCTTCTTGAGGTAATTTTTTTTCCTTTTCTATGCCTTTGTGTTTTGTTTGTATGAATTCCATTTTTTATTTTGTCTCATGTATAATAGATATACGCCTATGAATTAGGGATTTTGCCTTCCCCACTTCCTACTTATTAGGACTTTTCTTTCCCACGAACAAAGAGGTGGGTTGAACGTTATGTAGAGCTTGAAAGATCTCACGAGTTGGACTTCTTCCAAGATTACATCCACATAATGACTTGGGATAAGGTAAAAGACATTACAATCAGTGTTTCATTTACATCATAATCTCACCATATTTCTATCCTTTACAGATTTGTTCTGAGTGGTGGGGGCCCGAGGAGGGCTAGTCAATTGCTATGAAAGTTGTCGCCCTATTCGTGTACTATGATAGGTGTCTAATTATATATCATTTTCATATTAATTCGTCTATGTTTCTTTGCTATATTCCTTGGTATTTTTATGTTTTTGTGTGGTTTTGATATTTGTAGGAGTTTTGGAGCAACTTGCACAAAAATGGAGTAAAACCCTTCATTTTCACCTCTGCTAGTCAGCCATTTCTCGGATTTAATCACTGTTGATATACATGAACCGATGACAATTATAACCCATGAAAAGCTCTCAAAAGTCATTTTCTGGAGAAATTTACGCAGTTCACGAATTTATGTAGTGTACGAAAAGTTAGATAAAAATGGTATGAGAAGTGTATATTTGTAATTCCACATATCACTGTAGCATGTTATTAAATACGGGGCACTGTAGCAAGTTACCTGTCGGCAGAGGAATCATAAACATATTTTAGGGTTTTATTTTTCAATACTTGAGAGGGGGAAACGACTTGGAGGCTGCATCTCTGGAATTCTCTCATCTTTTGGAGTTCTTGAAGGAGAAAGAAAGCTTGGAAAGAGGAAGAACTACAAATCTAAGGAGATTTGCAAAGGATTTGCTAAGTTTCTTCCTGTCCCTTTCATTTTCTAGAATGTTTTTGTATTGTATTGTATTGACTACGTTTTTGAACATGTGTAACTTAATCTGAATTGGTTGAGGGTGATTTCAAAGCCCTTTATATGGTTTTTGTGGGTTGATTGTGTAAGAAATTGTTATCCAATTCTCTAATTGAAGTTGCTTGTATTTTCCCATAACTAATGCTTATGATTGCTTACTGATTGTATTTGGAATGGCCAACTGAATATAATCTGTTGTTGTCTATTACTAGATTAGAAATCTTGATCCGTAATTGTCATGAATTTCCAATCATTAGTAGCAAAATTGTGATCAGAGATTGCAATTGGAAAATACAACCTACGTTAAATAATCTGAACTTGTGTGATTATTGCTTAGATCAACCTATCTTTCTCATCGTAATGCTTCTATTGAATTAAACTTAGAGAGCTTGTTCTATGTTGTTTAATGGATAGAGATTAAATAAAGAGCTTGTTTTATTTAACAACAAAGTAAGGAAAGATTGGGATAACAGAGCTTGTTGTTATCTACGGTTGATCACTTCAATGCTGTAATTGGATTACAATTCTATGTTAATTCACAAATTCATATCTTGTGGCAGAGAATGAACTCTTAACCAAGTGTCTCTCATTGATTTTTCACTTCATTTTACTTTGTGTTGTGTTATTGTGCATTTACATTAATATTTCATTTAATTAATCCATCAACAAAACCCCCCCATTTATTCTGTTGCTTTTGAATAACAAATTCAATTAGAATCAATCCTCGTGGGAACGATATCTACTTATCACTTTATTACTTGTGCGACTAGTATGCTTGCTAGTTTCGAACGCATCAAGTTTTTGGCGCCGTTGCCGGGGATTGATTTTCTAATCAATTTTTTATTCTGTTTTTACTACTGATTCTTGATTGTTATTTCCTGATTGTTTGTGTTTAGGCTTTTATGTCCGAGGGAGAAGCGGATCAACGACTTAAGAGAATTAAGGAGTTTTTCCAATCCTCGAATTTAAGGCTAAATCGATCCATTTCAACTCCACCTCCAGAATTTGACCTTGCACGACATACTTCCCTCCCATCTTCTTGCAGTTCAATCAAATCTGAATTGGAAGCAATGGCGATGGAAAATGATTAGACTCTTAAGGAGTTAGCAGCTCTAATTATTGATCAACAACTGTTATGCATAACAACCAATTTTGAGATAAATTTTGAACTTAAATCTAGACTGATTCATCTCTTGCCTACATTTCATGGTTTTGCAGGAGAGGATCCGAACAAACACCTCAAAGAATTTCATGTGGTATGCTCAAGTATGAAGCCACCCGGCGTTTCTGAAGAGCAAATTAAATTGAGAGCTTTCCCATTCTCATTAGCAGATTCGGCAAAAGATTGTCTATACTATCTACCACCAGGTACCATTACCACTTGGAATGAGATGAGTAAACTCTTTTTGGAGACAATACTTTCCAGCCTCGGGAAAGTTACAAATATTAGAAAAAGACTATTAGTAGGCATTTTACAACACAATGGGAGAATCAATTCATGGAATCTTGGTACAAGAATTTAAAAGGTTATGTGCTATCTGTTCAAGGACACCAAAATTAAAGATGATAGGACTTCCTAATTCAATATTTCTATGAGGGTCTCTTACCAATGGAAAGGAGTATCATTGATGCTGCTAGTGATGGAGCACTAGTTAATAAAACACCGACCGTTGAAGACGTTTGATTAGTGACATGGCAGTGAACTCCCAACAATTCAGCATTCAATTCGAGCCACAACTACCAAAAAGAGTAAATGAGGTAAGTACTTCAAACATTGAACATTAACTTTCTGAACTTACCACTCTTGTAAAAAAAATGGCTGTAGGACATATGCAACAATCTTATGCATGTGGAGTATGTTCTGCCATGGACCATCCAACCGACATATGTCCAACTTTGCAAGAAAGAGATACAGAACAAGCCAATGCCATGGGTGGATTTCCAGGACAACCAAGGCAAATGTATGAACCTTTCTCCAATACTTACAATGCTGGATGGAGAGATCACCCTAATTTAAGATATGCGAATCGTCAACCAATTGTCCCAAATGCCATACCAAATCGACCACCAGATTTCAATCAACCAAGGGTGCAGCAACCATTTCAAGCACAACCACAACCAGCACCACAACCAGCTCCACAAAATTCAGGTATGTCTCTCCAGGATATTGTTAAAGCACTTCCCACTAACACAATGCAATTTCAGCAGGAAACTAGGGCAAGTATCCAAAACCTCAAAAATCAAATGGGACAATTGACCACTAACATGAGCAAATTTGAGAGTCAAAGCTCAGGAAAATTACCTTCTCAGCCGGTGATCAATCCAAGAGAGAATGCTAGTGCTGTAACTTTGAGAAGTGGGAAACAATTAGAGATTCCACCAAAGAAATCACAAAATGATGAAGGAGATGACACCACTTCCACCAGGAATAAAACATCATCTTCTAAGGTAAATCCGAAAACCCATATTCCTTCATATGTTACTCCTCCACCTTTTCCGAGCAGATTTGCAAAATCAAAGAAGGAGGAACAAGAACAGGAAATCCTGGAAACTTTTCGCAGGATCGAGGTGAATATACCACTTCTGGATGCTATCAAGCAAAATTTCTGAAGGAGTTATGCACCAATAAGAGAAAGTTGAAAGGAAATGAGAAGGTAAGTGTGGGTGAAAATGTTTCAGCTGTATTACAAAGAAAAATTCCTCCGAAATGCAAAGATCCAGGTACGTTCACCATTCCATGCACCATTGGTAATACCAAGTTTGAAAGAGCTATGTTAGATTTAGGAGCATCTATTAATGTCATGCCATATTCTATTTATGCTTCTTTGAATCTTGGACCTCTTGCGGAAACTGGTATTGTAATTCAACTTGCTGATCGTTCTAATGCATATCCCTAGGGAGTTGTAGAAGATGTGCTTGTGCAGGTGAATCAATTGGTATTTCCAGCAGACTTTTATGTTCCTGAAATGGAGGATGAGACATCTCCCAATCCAACACCGATTCTTTTGGGGAGGTCATTCTTGAAAACTGCCCGAACCAAGATTGATGTTCATGATGGCACTCTCACCATGGAGTTTGATGGCGAGGTGATTCGTTTCATTATTTTTGAGGCAATGAGGTACCCTAGTGACTTGCATTCTGTTTTTGCAGTTGATGTTATTGATTCTTTGGCACAACAACTTTTTGAGTTAACTCGCAAGGATGCATTGGAAGTATCCATTAGTGAGCACATTGGGGCAGAAAATTCCAGAGAATCGAGGAAGTTGATACAAGTGTCTAAAGAAGTGGAGGAAGCTGTGGCAAGCTTGGATGAGACTATAGCTATCACCACAAATAGTTACAGACCATCTCAGTCGCATTGTCCATGATGAGGATTTACTGCCATTACAAGAAAGTTTTTCAGATGAACAATTGTTGCCTCTACATGTAGCAGTGCCTTGGTATGCAGATATTGTCAATTACTTAGTTACGAAGAAGCTATCACATGACTTGACTCGAGCTCAAAGAGACAAGATCAAGAACACTGCCAAGTATTACATATGGGATGATCCGTACTTATGGAAGTATTGTTCTGACCAAGTGATAAGAAGGTGTGTTCTTGAATCTGAATTTAATTCAATTTTAACATTCTGTCATTCTTATGCATGTGGAGGTCACTTTGGACCAAAAAGAATAGCCCTCAAAGTTCTTGATTGTGGATTCTACTGGCCATCATTGTTCAAAGATGCATATCTATTCTGCACAGCTTGTGACCGTTGTCAAAGAACAGGTAATTTAAGTGCCAAAAATCAAATGCCACAAACCCCTATACTTATTGTCGAGATTTTTGATGTGTGGGGTATTGATTTCATGGGTCCTTTTCCTTCATCTTTGGTAATGTTTACATTATACTTGCTGTGGATTATGTTTCTAAATGGGTGGAAGCAAAAGCTACGAGAACTAATGATTCTAAAGTTATTGTAGATTTTGTGAAATCTAACATTTTTGCAAGATTTGGAACACCAAGAGCCATGATTAGTGACAGAGGGAAACACTTCTGCAATAAATCATTTGAAGCCTTGCTCAAGAAATACAACATCACTCACAAGGTGTCTACTGCATATCATCTACAAACTAGTGGTCAAGTTGAAGTTTCAAATCAGGAAGTCAAGTCCATTCTCGAGAAGACGGTGAATCCGAACAGAAAAGATTGGAGCCTACGACGTAATGATACACTTTGGGCATATCGAACTGCTTACAAGACACCTATTGGTATGTCTCCGTATAGGTTAGTCTATGGTAAGCTATGTCACCTTCCAGTAGAGCTCGAACACAAAGCATGGTGGGCAGTAAAGCTTTGTAACATGGAGATGGATGTTGCTGGAGAACAAAGGAAGCTTCAACTGCAAGAATTGGAAGAACTTAGAAATGATGCCTATGAGAATTCCAAAATTTACAAGGAGAGAACTAAGGCATTTCATGATAAAATGATCTCCAGGAAGAATTTTGAAGTGGGACAGAAAGTTCTTTTATTTCATTCTCGCATCAAGTTATTTCCAGGTAAATTACGATCTCGATGGGTTGGACCTTTTGTTATTACTAATTTTTTTCCCCATGGTGCAGTGGAAATCAAGAGCTTAAAAACGGATAAAGTATTCAAGGTGAATGGGCACAGGTTGAAGCCTTACTATGAGAATTCAGTGATGCAAGACATCGAGGAGGTACCTCTCTATGAGCCAGCTTATCTTGAGGGTGATGGCAAGTAACGTCAGGCTGAGGACGTTAAACCAAGCGCTTATTGGGAGGCAACCCAATGTTTTTGAAACATAAATAAAAAGAGACAAAGAAAAGAAGGTAGTAACGATCACTTTTTGTGTTTTGAGGAGATTCCTCTCATGGGCTATTATAATTGATCAGGTTTTATCTCTCTTTGCCATCTGTCTCATTTGTTTTGTTGTTTGTTTTTGACTTTCGTTTGCTCTTATGTTTTTATTTCTTTTATGTGTCTCTATTTTCTTTTCTTTTCTTTTCTTTTCTTGTGTTTAATTTGATTATTCCGTGCTTCGAGTTTAGTTGTGCAACAGCGTGAGGAAACATTCAAACGGGAGTTGAAGCCATTGTTCGAAGGTTTGAAACGTGCATATCTGGGAGAAGAACAAACTCAATCGCATTATCGGTAATATCTTTCCTTTTCTTCTCTTCAATGGATGCTGATATCTTTCTATCAAACCTTCGTAAATATTTCCCTTCACTTCCTCAAAATGCTGTGTTTAAAATTTATAAAGTACAGATGACTAGACTTTGGGCATTGATGCTCCTAAATGTGCCTGCGGATTTTCGATGGCTTATTGAAGCCAAGGTGAGATTGTCAGGTGAGCCTGACATTAGTCTCGCAAAATACATGCCTGGTCTAGGAAAGAGCTACCACGCCAAGAGGCGAAGAGCGAAGAGGTTACAAGTATGCTATAAATGTTTTAGATGGAATTGTAACCAGACTTGTCGTTCATTAGTTTTGTGTCCAGGAATAGAGAAGATAAACTCTCGTTTATTAAGAATGGTCTGAGTAATGAGTCGCTGGATATGTTTTATTAACTCTTGAGTCACATTCTTGTGGACTTGTTCAGCATGAATTGCTTAATTTATGGACACAATTTTGTGATGAATTGAAGTGTTATAATCTAGGGAATCTGACTAAAAATGACCCTGTTTGTCAGTTTATAAGAAAACTGGATGGAAAGCAAATCCCCGACTCATAGAAGGCGTTTCAACCGTTACTGGACGTAAAACCGGAGGAAGATGTGAGCCACAATCATAACTACTTGTACATTTGAATGTGTGTTGTTGTTGTCGAATTTTATTTTTTTTCTTGTTATGTTTGATCTGATTATCAATGTTGTTTTTGTATTGTTGTTGTTTGTTGATTTTGTTTGTTTTAATTTCAAGTTTTCTTTTCGACAAACCATATGACCACCCTATGGCATAAGTACACGTGGGAGACAAGTGTGGAGGTTTTGTCAACCTCCACCGAAAGTATATCTCTACTTTTCATGCTTCACGTGGGAGACAAGTGTGGAGGTTTTGTCAACCTCCACCGAAAGTATATCTCTACTTTTCATGCTTCACGTGGGAGACAAGTGTGGCGGTTTTGTCAAACCCCGCCAAAAGTATATGTCCATTTTCCATGCTTCACGTGGAAGACAAGTGTGTAGGTTTTGTCAAACCCCCCAGAAAGCATATCTCATTTTTTTAAAATCTTGGGGCGATAAATCTGCATCGAGCAAACCCCACCGAAATTATGTCCCCATGTGTCAAATTTGAGAGTTTTACGTGTGTATATATCTATTTTCCATATTTTCAAATGTCATTATTATAACCTGTCTTACATTTGAAAAGCATATTACCTAACGTGCATCATTGTCTTACACAAGGTTAGAGCACTTGTAGAAATGGAGAAAACACCAATTCGGTGATTCCAAAATATATGCGTATTTTGTGGATCGCAATTTGGTAAAGATGGAGAGTTTATAACAGCAGCTCTTGATCTTGGTAGGACATTAGCTGCGAGGGGTATTCATTTGATTTATGGAGGGGGTAGTCTTGGGTTAATGGGGTGTGTGGAGACAGCTGCATCCTTGGGAGGAAGTAAAGTTCTCGGTGTTGACCCAGGTATGGCAACCCAAGAGGGGGGGTGAATTGGGTTTTTATTTATAAAAACGGATTTAGAAAACTTTTCTTGAAAGATCAAAATTATTTAAATCTTTCTTTAAGAACAAAGGTGAAGAAGATGAAAATAGAATGCAATCAAGAGAATGGGAATAAAGAACAATCACAAGTGCAAGTAAATGTAAAGAGGATAGGGATAGAGAGAGTACAAACTCGATGTACGTGGTTCGGCAAACCTTGCTTACGTCCACGGGCTCCTAGCTCCACGAGCTAAGCTTTCCACTAAGTTGTAGAAATCTTTACAACTTGCTTGATGAACAACCTCACCAAGACTTTTTCTTCAACCCTTGATAACACCACACCAAGAGTTCTTCTTGATGAACAACCTCACCAAGGCAACTTCTTTCAATCTTGATAACACCACACCAAGAGTTCTTCTTGATGAACAACCTCACCAAGGCAACTTCCTTCAACTCTTGATAACACCACACCAAGAGTTCTTCTTGATGAACAACCTCACCAAGGAAACTCCCTTCAACTCTTGATAACACCACACCAAGAGTTCTTCTTGATGAACAAACTCACCAAGAAAAGAGTTCTCTCAATGATAACTTTTATCCTTTACAAGAAGATCTCACTCTCACCACAATACAAAAACAAAGAAAATTTCTACAACAGAAGTACAACTCTCTTCAAAGAGTAGATAAAGAATATAAAAGCTCTTTAGACTTGATATTTCTCTTGTTTTTTTGCTTGATAAAATGCTTCTCTTGCACTTATTGAATGCATGGGAGAATGGCTCCTTTTATAGGCAAATGAGATGAACTTAATCAAGTGAAGACACCAACTCCAAATTTTCTGCCCACCATAAAAATCGTAATCTTGTCTGCTATTTTTGTAAATGTTCAATTTGAAATTTGAAAATCTGTAAAACATAAAAGATTTGCACATTTAAATAAGCTTTCGAACGCATCAAAAATCAAGTCATTTGGATATCTGTAGCTCAAGATATGGCCAAAACACCATTCGGTGCTCATGTGACTTGATTTTTCTTTCTTGTGTCAGTCCACCAAATTGAATGATAATTCTGTCAGCATTTCATTTGAAATTTGAATTTATTCAAAACATAAAAGATCTGTATATTTGAATAATATTTTCAAAACATTAAGAATCAAAGTATTTGGATATCTCTATCTTAAGATATGGCCAAAACACCATTTGGTGCTCATGTGAGTTTATTTTTCTTCTCTGTGTCAGTCCACCAAATTGCATGTCAATTATGTTAGCCTTACATTTGAAATTTGAATTTCTTCAAAACATATGAAATGTGCCCCATTAAGTCCTCTTTCCAATGCCATAAGAATCAATTTATTTTGATTTTTATAGCTCAAGATATGTCTAAAAGAGTATTTGGTGCTCATGTCATCTGCTTCCATTTGTCTTTCAACTTGCATGATGATTTGGACAACCTTACACTTGAAATTTGAATTTTTTTAAAACATATGAAATGTTATAAATTGAGTAAGATTTTCAAAGGCTTAAGAATCACATCATTTGGACATCTATAGAGAAATATATGACCAATTGATTGAACATTACTCATGTGTCACATTCCTTGAATCAAACTTTGTTCTTAAACTTTGGTGCCTTTAACATGTCGTCTTCTCCTTAGCTTCAACACTTCATTTTAATAAGTCTCTTCTTGATTTTACAATTATTTCAATAATATTACTCTTGCACATAAATAAACATCTTAGTAAATCATAATGAATCAATGTGTATTTTTAACATCAAAATTATCATGTAACCTTAGGGCTAACAATCTCCCCCTTTTTGATGATGACAAACCATTGATTACTTTCAAATAATATCTAAAATAAAGAATGAAAATAAAATCAAGAATAAACAAAAAAAAATGGCACTTGTTATGAATATAAGCAATCCAACTATTTCTCCCCCTTTTGTTATCATCAAAAAATGTAATCAAATTAACTACTCCCCTTAAATATATTCTCCCCCTTAACATATGCTACCATTCAAAGATTATCTTATTAAAGTAAAATTAAGATATATCCAACATGCCTAATTCTCTTCTAATTATGTAAAATCTATCTTGACTAAGGGGTTTAGTAAATATATCGGCTAATTTTTTATCGGTGGGAATAAATTCTAAAGAAATATTACCTTTTTGCACATGATCTCTAATAAAATGATGTCTAATCTCTATATGCTTAGTCCTAGAGTGTTGTATGGGATTTTTTGAAATGTTGATGGCACTTGTATTGTCACATTTGATGGGAATATGATCAAATACCATACCATAATCTTTTAAAATTTGTTTCATCCAAAGAGATTGTGCACAACAACTTCCTACTACAATATACTCGGCTACCGCGGTTGATAAGGCAACAGAATTTTGTTTTCTACTAAACCATGAGACTAGTGCATGTCCTAGAAAATAGCAAGAGCCACTAGTGCTCTTTCTATCAAGAAGACTTCCAGCAAAGTCTGCATCAGAATAACTAATTAGATCAAAATTATCACACTTAGGATACCAAAGACCTGGATTTATAGTTCCAAGAAGATATCTAAATATCCTTTTGATAGCTTTAAGGTGAGATTCCTTTGGACAAGATTGAAATCTAGCACACATACACACACTAAACATAATATCAGGTCTACTAGCAGTTAAATACAAAAGAGAGCCAATCATACCTCGATATTTTGTTACTTCAACATCTTTTCCTTTCTCATCTTTGTCAAGCTTGGTTAATGTACCCATAGGTGTGTTATATGTCCTTGAATTATCCAGGCCAAACTTCTTGAGAAGATCTCTTGTGTATTTAGCTTGATTAATGAAGATCCCATCTATTGATTGCTTGATTTGAAGTCCAAGGAAGAAATTTAATTCTCCCTTAAGCTCATTTCAAATTCTTGTTGCATGCACTTAGAAAATTCCTCACACATAGAGACATTAGTAGCACCAAATATAATATCATCAACATAGATTTGAACAATTAATAAATCATCATTTTTTGTTTTAACAAAAAGAGTAGTATCAACCTTTTTTATTTCGAAACCATTATCAATGAGAAATTTGCTCAATCTATCATACCATGCTCTTGGTGCTTGTTTCAAGCCATAATGTACCTTTTTGAGTTTGAAAACATGGTTTGGAAAATCTTGATTTTGAAAACCAAGAGATTGCTCTACATATACTTCCTCCATAATGTAACCATTTAAAAATGCACTTTTGATATCCATTTGATATAATGTAAACTTTTTATAACATGCAAATGCACACAACATTCTAATTGATTCTAATCTAGCAACCGGTGCAAAGGTTTTCTCATAATCAATACCTTCTTCTTGATTGTATCATTGAGCAACAAGTCTAGCTTTGTTTCTAATAATGGTGCCATTTTCATCTACTTTATTTCTAAAAATCCATTAATGCATATAAATAGAATGATTTTTGGGTCTAGGGACTAATTCCCAAACTTGATTTCTCTCAAAGTGATTCAATTCTCTTGTATAGCCAAAAATCCAACGTCGTCAAGTTCGGCTTCTTTAAAAGATTTTGGTTTCAAAATTGAGAGACAAAAGCAAAAGAATGATACAAAGTTCCTAAAAGAAGATCTAGTTTTAATACCTTGTGATGGTTCATCAATAATGAGATCTTTAGGGTGAGCTTTTGCATACCTCCATTCCTTTGGTAATTCTTGGGAAGAATCATTTACTTCCTCAAGCTTTTCTTGTTGAAGTTGTAATTTATCTTGGCTCTTTTCATCAAGCCTTGATTCCTTGATTTGCCTTTCTACCTCAACAATATCATCATCTAAATTCTTTGAAGAAAAAACATTAGTTTCATCAAATTCAACATGCATAGATTCTTCAATAATAAGAGTCTTTTTGTTAAAAACTCTATATGCTTTACTATGGTTAGAGTAGCCAACAAAAATTCCAACATCAGCTTTTGCATCAAATTTTCCAAGGTTATCCTTAGTGTTTAAAATAAAACATTGACATCCAAAAACTTTAAAAAATCCAATGTTGGGTTTTCTTCCTTTCCAAAGTTCATAAGGAGTTTTCTTTATTAAAACTCTAATATGGACTCTATTGATTATAAAGTATGCGGTATTAACGACTTCGGCCCAAAAATATTTTGCCAAATTATTTTCAAGTAACATGGTCCTAGCCATTTCTTGGATAGTCCTATTTTTCCTCTCAACAACACCATTTTGTTGTGGAGTTCTAGGTGTGGAAAAATTATGTTAAAAACCATTTCATCACAAAGATTTTCAAATGCAACATTGTCTACTTCACCACCATGATCACTCCTAATGGACACAATAGAATACCCTTTTGATTTTGGAATCTTTTTACAAATTTTGAAAAAGCTTGTATGGCCTCATTTTTAGTTTTCAAGAATAATACCCAAGTGAATCTTGAATAATCATCCACACTAACAAAAACATCATACTTTCCACCAAGGCTTTGAGTTCTTGATGGTCCAAATAAATCCAAATGAAGTAATTGTAGAGGTTTATTTGTTGAAATAAATTTCTTTTGTTTAAAAGAAGTTCCACTTGTTTTCCAAATTGACAAGCATCACAAATCTTATCCTTTTCAAATTTTATTTTTGGAAGACAATCAACTAAATCATTTTTAGAAATTTTTGAAATTGTGTCCATGCTAGCATGACCTAACCTTCTATGCCATAACCAAGCATCATGATTAACAATGAAACAATTTTATACATGATTATTAACATCAATATCAATTGTATAAATATTAC
>SNVD02009495.1:0-37410 GCA_013180625.2 Boswellia sacra | reverse complement strand
CATTGGTCAACTTGGGCCTGGGGGGACTACTGTTATGGTCATAATAATATTGGGCCTCAATTATTTCTAATACAGTAAGCCCAATACTGTAGCCCATTATCTGGGCCCATTATCTGGGTCCCACAATGGCCCATCCTGACTCCTATATAAACCCTCCGGATTATTGCTCAAGGTATGCACACTTTTCTGAACTCATTCTCTCTCTAAATTTCCTTCACTTTTGAGAGCTTCTCTCTCTAGGAAATTCTCCCAGAAAATTCCAGAGTGCTGGAAACTGACTTGAGCGTCGGAAGGTTCTCGCCGGCACCCTTGACTATTTTTCTTTGCTCGCAGGATTGAACCCGACGTACGACCTGAGCTCCGACCCGCTTCCCGGCCGTCCGGAAATCGTGCATCAACATGTTTGCTAATGTTTTAGTCATTTTTTATAAGTGTCATTGTTTAATTATTTTTTTTTTAAAACATTCATCGTATAAATTACTCCGAAGTTTAGTACCTTGGTTTGGAAAATACTCCATCATAAATTGCCAACTGAAGATAACCTCCAAAAAAATTGACTGCTTATTGTCTCAGTTGTCACCTATGTGAATCTTATTCTTGTTTTGAAACAATTTAACATTTATTTTATAAGTGTTCTTTTGCTTCAAGAATTTGGAACCGGGTAGCTACATTAATTGAAAGTAGTTGGACAAATTTTGATACTCTGGAAGAATATTGGGCAGCAATTGTTTCAAAACCTTTTCGCTCTCAACTCTTTAATCTATGGCTTTTGAGTTGTTACCATATTATTTATAGTATTTGGATATGTCGTAACAAGCTTTTGTTTGAGGACATCCAACCTAACAACATTAATGTTAGAATAATACTATATTTACAATTTATTTACAACTAACTCTCTCTACAACCTGAGTTAGAGATATAATTTTCATGTCGTGCATTATAACTTGGGCAATGCTACACCTTCAACCAAATCTTACAACTAATTGCTTACTACCTGAGTTGACAAAAAAGTTGCTAGAAAAGGAAAAAACAAAAAAATGAAAAAGGAAAATTATATGCTCAATAGAATGAATTCCCTTCAATGACAATCCTTTTCAAATTTTCTAGCTTCACTAATATCCTTTCTTTTAAAGTTTAAGACCAAACATATATATTGTTCACTAATATTTGGTATTATGAGTATTTTGATACCACATGACAAGGATCAAAGGTTGTGAGAAATTACATGTAATTGAGTGACTTTAAATTTTGATCATATACAAGTAAAGTTAAATATATAAGGCCCATGACCTATTAAATTAATTTAGAGCTTGGACCAATTGAATGTTATAGAGCAGCCCACCATATTAGACCAGCCCAGCCCATTTCTTTTCATTATATATTGCTTTATATTAACAATTAAATTAGAAATAATTAGAGAAAGGGAGGCAGAGAAGGGGGAGCCGAGAGGGAAAGGGGGAGAGGCAAAAAGTGCAAGTTTTATAGATTTTTGGAGAGCTTTTGAGGTAATTTCTTCAACTTTGAATTAAGTTAAATAAAATATTATGACTTCTACCCATAAATATGCATTAGAGAGAAGTTATTGACATTTGAGAAATTTTTTTAGAGAGAGAAAGGAGATTTCTATGCTTATTTAGGCTTGAATTTCTTGTAATTAGATAAAAATTAGATACTTGCTTTTTTAATTAGAAGAATTAGTATGTAATTGGTACAATTTAGAATAAACTCATTTACCTTGATTTTTCCTAATTTAGATTTTTACAGTTATTCGTTAGATTTGTATTTGTATAAAAAATTAGTGATATTCTTAGCCACTTTTAACTCTTGGCAGTACCATTTGATGGTTATTTTACTAAGATTCCTACAAGTAGGAAATTTGGGGTTTTGTCTAGATATGTTATTTGGTGCTATTAAAAAGTTTTACTTTGCTTTTCCCTTAGGTGAGACTATGGTTTCAAGTCTGATCTGAATCCAACTGAGAAAAGGGTGGTTGTCACACAAGTTGATCCTCAAAATTGTGAGTGGAAAAAATGTGTTTTTTCAAAGATTTCAATTCAAATTTTAAATTTCTTTTTTCTTTTTTTAAATACATGTTAGCAAAGCTTTATTGTGTTTAGTAAATCCATTTTTCTTTTACTTATCTATGAAGTATATTTTATAGTTTACCAAATGTTGTCTATTTAGTTTATTAGAAAGAATTGTTTAATATTTTAGAGACTTAAAAGTAAAGCAAGTTTCCAAAATTATCTATAAAATAATTGTTAGCCCTAAGGCTACATGATAATTTTGATGATAATAATACACATTGATTAATTGAGATTTACTAACATGTTTATTTATGTACAAGAGTAAGATCATTAAAATAATTATAAAATCAAGAAAAGGTTTATTAAAATGAAGTGTTGAAGCTAAGGAGAAAATTACATGTTAAAGGCACCAAAGTTTAAGAACAAGGATTGACTCAAGGAATGTGACACATGAGTAATATTCAATCAATTGGTCATATATATCTATATAGATGTCCAAATGACATGATTCTTGAGCCTTTGAAAAGCTTACTCAATTTATAATATTTTATATGTTTTAAAGAAATTCAAATTTCAAGTGCAAGGTTGTCCAAATCATCATGCAAATTGAAAGACAAATAGAAGTAGCTGACATGAGTATCAAATACTCTTTTAGACATATATTGAGTTAGAAATATCAAAATGACTTGATTTTTATGGCATTGGAAAGAGGACTTAATGAGGCACATTTCATATGTTTTGAAGAAATTCAAATTTCAAATGGAAGGCTGACATAATTGACATGTAATTCAGTTGACTGACACAAAGAAGAAAAATCAACTCATATGAGCATTAAATGATGTTTTATCCATATGTTGAGATAGAGATATCCAAATGCTTTGATTTTTAATTTTTTGGAAAGATAATTCAAATATGCAGATCTTTTATGTTTTGAAAAAATTCAAATTTCAAACGTAAGTCTGACAGAATTATCAGTCAATTCGGTGGACTTACACAAGGAAGAAAAATCAAGTCACATGAGCACCGAATGGTTTTTTTGCCATATCTTGAGCTACAGATATCCAAATGACTTGCTTCTTGATGCGTTGGAAAGCTTATTCAATTTTGCAGATCTTTTCTGTTTTGAAGATTTTCAAATTTCAAACGTAACACTGACAAAAATGGTAGAAAAAATTACGATTTTTATGGTGGGCAGAAAATTTGGAGTTGGTGTCTTCACTTGATTAAGTTCATCCCATTTGCCTATAAAAGGAGCCCTTCTCCCATGCATTCAGCAAGAAGAAGAGAAAAGAATCTATCAAGCCACAAATAAGAGAAATATCAAGTTTAGAGAGCTTTTATATTCTTTATCTACTCTTTAAAGAGAGTTATACTTTTGTTGTAAAAAGTTTCTTTGTTCTTGTATTGTGGTGAGGGTGAGATCTATTTGTAAAGGATAAAAGTTATCCTTGAGAGAACTCTTTCCTTGGTGAGGTTGTTCATCGAGAAGAACTCTTGGTGTGGTGTTATCAAGGGTTGAAGGAAGTTGCCTTGGTGAGGTTGTTCATCAAGAAGAACTCTTGGTGTGGTGTTATCAAGAGTTGAAGGAAGTTGCCTTGGTGAGGTTGTTCATCAAGAAGAACTCTTGGTGTGGTGTTATCAAGAGTTGAAGGAAGTTGCCTTGGTGAGGTTGTTCATCAAGAAGAACTCTTGGTGTGGTGTTATCAAGAGTTGAAGGAAGTTGCCTTGGTGAGGTTGTTCATCAAGAAGAACTCTTGGTGTGGTGTTATCAAGGGTTGAAGAAAAAGTCTTGGTGAGGTTGTTCATCAAGCAAGTTGTAAAGATTTCTACAACTTAGTGGAAAGCTTAGCTCGTGGAGCTAGGAGCCCGTGGACGTAGGCAAGGTTTGCCGAACCACGTAAATTGAGTTTGCACTCTCTCTATCCCTTTCCTCTTTACATTTACTTGCACTTGTGATTGTTCAATATTATTATGCTCTTGATTGCATCTTAGATAACTTATATTTTCATCTTCTTCACCTTTATTCTCAAAGGAAGAGTTAAATAATTTTGATCTTCAAAGAAAAGTTTTACAAATCCGTTTTGATAAATAAAAACCCAATTCACCCCCCCTCTTGGGTTGCCATACCTGGGTCAACAATAATGATACGACTCTAAAGTAAAAAATTGATTTTATATTTCACTGAGATAGTACCAAATTCTTTCAGTTAGTAGACAAATAGAGGTCTTTGGGACCCGTTCAGATACACATAGAGGCTTTGGGCTGTGTGATCTGAGCACTTAGCTCTTTAGGGGCAGCTTTGTGCATGCGTACGACTAGTGATAGGTGTCTATTTATGTATTACTTTCATATCAATTTGTCCATGTTTCTTTGCTATATTCCTTGGTATTTTTATGGTTTTGTGTGGTTTTGATGTTTGTAGGAGTTTTGGAGCAACTTGCACAAAAATGGAGTAAAACCCTTCATTTTCACCTCTGCTAGTCAGTGATCTTCTCGGATTTAATTGTATTGATATACAATGAACCCGATGACATGTTATATACCGTTGGAAAGCTCTCGAAGTCTATTTTCTGGAGAAATTTACGGTTTATAAATCCATTCAGTGTACCAAAAGTTGTAATCAAAACAGTGTGAGAAGTATAGAAATGTAATTCCACAAATCACTGTAGCATGTATAATACGGGACACTGTAGCAGGTTACTGTAGCAGAGTATTTAAACACATTTTAGGGTTTTATTTTCATAACTTGAAGAGGGGAGAACGTGGAGGAGGCTGCATCTTTGGATTTCTCTCATCTCTTGGAGTTCTTGAAGGAGAAAGGAAGCTTGGAAAGAGGAAGAACTACAATCCAAAGAGAATTACATCAAATTTGCTAAGTTTTTCCCTTTCCCTTTCATTTTCTGGAATGTCTCCATGTTGTATTGTATTTACCACGTTCTTAAACATGTGTAACTGAATCTGAATTGGTTGAGGGTGATTTCAAAGCCCCTGATATGGTTTTTGTAAGTTGATTGTGCAAGAAGTTGTTATCCAATTCTCTAATTGAAGTTGCTTGTATTTTCCCATGTTTAATGCTTATGATTGCTTGCTGGATTGTATTTGGGTGGCCAATTGAGTAAAATCTGGTTGTTATCTATTGCTAGACTAGAAATCTTGATCCGTAATTGTCTTGAATTTCTAATCATTAGTAGCAAAATTGTGATCAGAGATTGCAATTGGAGAATACAACCTAAGTTAAATAATCCGAGCTTGTGTGTTTATTGCTTAGATCAACCTATCTTTCTTATCGTAATGCTTCCATTGAATTAAATTTAGAGAGCTTGTTCTAGGTTGATTAATGGATAGAGATTAAATAAAGAGCTTGTTTTATTTAACAACAAAGTAAGGAAAGATTGGGTAACAGAGCTTGTTGTTATCTACGGTTGATAATTTCAATGGTGTAATTGGATGACAATTCTACGATTAATTCGCAAATCCATATCTTGTGGTAGAGAATGATCCTTTAACCAGGTTACTCTCATTGATTTTTACTCAAATTAACTTAGCATTGTGTTATTCTTTACTTGCATTAATATTTCATCTAGTTAATCAATCAACAAAAACCCCCCCGTTTATTCTGTTTTTGCTTTTGAATAACAAATTCAATTAGAAACAATCCTCGTGGGAACGATATCTTACTCATTACTTTATTGCTTGTGCGACTAGTATACTTGCTAGTTTCGAACGCATCAACTAGTATAGTGACTAGCTTGGCCTGAGTGATTCTAGCCCCGTTAGGTCATAATAAGCTATATTAGTTATGGTACTTGATTAGTGAAACAAAGATGATTTAGAAATTTAAAACGTGAAATGGTTTTTATGAGATTTAGAAAATTCATTTATCAGATTTGAACATTAAATGCAAGCAAAAATATTTTAGAAGATTTTTATATTAACATTTAGATTATCTGAAAGGTATATAGATGATTTAGAGACTTGCTTCCTTGTTTTGTATCCCTTCTAAATAGTTTCTTAAACAAAGTTAGTAAAGTAAAATTTTAATTGTTAATTGCTATGATGTGCTATTTTATTTTATGCAAATTTTGATTTTTTAAATGTCCCTAACCCACTCATTGAGGTTATACTCACAATTTTTTACCCCTTTTCTCCCCACAAGGGATTACAGTGTTCAGTCGAAGCGCTACTAGCTACTTGAGGTTGGCCACTTGATGATGCTTTCATAGCAATCCTTTTAATATTTTGGTAATCTTTTGTATAAGTAAATTATTATTTTTTGATTCTGTATATACATTAAGGATTTTCTTTTAGTTTTCTCTTAAAACTTTTTGCTTACTTATCATGCATAAGTTTTGAGGAAAGTTGCATTAAAATCCTTGTTATAAATTTTTGAAATGTAAACCCATTATAATTGAGGCTAGAGGCCATAGTTTGCTAGAAACAAATGTTTTATTAGAGAACCCAAGATCCCAAAAGAAAGTTAATAGTTATGTAAATATTTTGAAGGTGTTGAATTTTGTGTGCTTGGCAGGAGGTTTAGTCCAAAATGCAGAGGAGACCGCCAAATTTTCTTAAAATGATATATTTTAATAAGTTGTTTTCTTAGCACGGTTTTAAGCACGATTCGCTTGTGTTAGCTACGGGTGGGTCACGTCAAAATTGGTGTTATGTAAAAGTCGCAATCAAATTTACATATTTGTATACTATGTGGAGACATGACATAATGCATCTCGCAATAAAATTAAAAGTTTAAAGTAATTTTTAACATCATATTTGTAACATTAGTTATGGATATAATACCAAAAATTTACATGTTAATGTTCAATTATAGGTTTTCTTTGCCTATTTTGTCAATTTTTTTTTAAAATTTTGTCATCATTGAACCTAACTTAAAAACAAAGATACAAGCGGCTTAACATGAAAATAGTTAGTGGGGGAAGGGTATAGGGTTCCATTTAATTAATGGTACTAAAGAAAAATTCGTGTAGTATTCCTCTCGACTGAAACAAGACATTCAATTCCTTTGCATGTAGCTCTTACTTTGTTGATGGTTACATATTGATCCCTACGATGAAATTGGACGATCTAAATCGAATGATGCATCTCTATATCTTTGCAATTATTTGTTGAAAAAAAAAAAGATGCAACAACTTTTGAAATCTCCAAATTGAACTACACAATGCATCAGTCTTTAAGAATGATCGATCTTCAATTGCAACAGCTTGTGGCTGCAGGGATGGATGAGGGCTGTTCGTGTTATCATGATTGACATTAGGAGCGCATGGTGCGTCATGGAGGTACTTGTGGTGCTATCAAATTGGATGCGCATGTGAGCTGTAAATAAAAACACCACGACTCTTACTCAACAATATCCAATAATATCTGACAACAACCTCAGCTCCGGGACTCAAATTGAACCAGAACGGGAAAAATTTATCATATCATAAAAACAAAAAATTATTGAATTACAGTTATGTATAAATATAATCCTGTAACAAAAAAATAAATTTTGGAATACGAATCTTCATAGTTGCATCAAATGGATGATTACTGACTTCGACTTGTCATAAACAAATAACTAGGGGTGGCAATTTTTGACACGACCCGTGAACACGACACGAACACGACACAAATACGTTACACGATTAATAAATGGGTTGGGTTAGTGTTGAAGGTGTTCAACACGCCAATCCGTTTAATGACACGAATAGTTAAATATATTTTGTACATTCTTAATATGTAAATTCATTCAATGATATAAATTATTACCTACTTACAATATATATATTATAAAATTGAAATTTTTATACTATAAAATAAATTAATTTATAAAATAATAAATTATGATGATTTTAATAATATTTTATACTAACAATGGTTTATATTCTAAAAATAATTTTAATTGATTTAAATATAGAGAATATAATATATTATGTATAACTAGGTTAAATAATTAAGTAAATTATGCGAATTAAATATGACACGATTACGATACGTGGGTAACACGTTTAATAATTGGGTGGGTTTGGGTTTCATGTTTTGACACGAATAATTAAATGGGCCGATACGACACGACACGATTGCCACCCCTACAAATAACTAAAAACTTTTGGTAGAAAGACTTTTTCAAGTTAGGGATATCATATGCATGGGTCACATAATTAAAATGACATAATTTTTAATTAATAAATTAAATATAACATAAAATAAAAAAGCATAGCAGAAATGTGATACAAAACAATTATAACAATAGTACGATAAGTATAAAACATAATTTATATCAATATTAATAATAATTTTATATCACTATGCCCCTTTGACATCCCTAATAGGCTTGGAACCGGGACGGGACGGGTACGGGACAGCAAGTATCCAGCCCCGCCCCGCTCAATTTTTTTTGCCTTGCCCCTTTGCGGGGTGGGGCGGGGCGGGGCGAGGCAAAAAAAAATTGAGCGGATCCAGACCTATCCCGCCCCTAAACATTTATATTTTTACAATCACACCCCTATAATATTTATATTTTTGCAACTTTGTCCCCTTATAACATTTACATCCTTACAAATAACTCAATTATCAATTTCTCATCATATCATTTATAACTATAATCATTTTTTAACAATCATAAAAAAATAAATCTTCAAACTAAAATCAAAATGGTTGTGTATCACCATTTGATTATATTAGTAATAATGTTACATACTCTATTAGAAATAATGTTAAAAGTGTATTATTGCTTATAAACTAGTTAATTAACAGTTTTTTAAATAGTTGATAATACAATTAAATAATTTTTCAATAACATGTTGATTTAATTTCAATCTAATAATAGTAATAATATGATTGGCATATACCAATTAATCAACATTATATATATATATATTTATGAAACATTAATAATCTAATTAATTAATTTAAATTACAATAAATCATATATTTAAGGTTAAAAGATTATTTTTATCATATTTTAATTTACATATTTAGAAAATAATATATTGATTATGATGTAGCATTTGATTTTGATTTGTTCTTGTAACGGGTTCCCCGTCAGATTATATTAAATGTATACATTTTGAAAATAATCTTGTTAATATTGCAATAATTTAATTAGTACTTAGTAATCTATATTAAGATTGTATATATTATACAAATTTAATTACTATAAAATATAAATATTTAATTACCATTAATTGCCTTTTGATTATATTAGTAATAATGTTACATACTCTGTTAGAAATAATGTTAAAAGTGTATTATTACTTCTAAACTAGTTAATTGACAATTTTCCAAATAGTTGATAATACAATTAAATAATTTTTCAATAGCATGTTGATTTAATTTCAATTTAATAATAGTATTAATATAATTGGCATATACCAATTAATTAACATTATATATATTTATGAAACATTAATAATTTAATTAATTAATTTAAATTACAAAAAATCATATATTTAAGGTTATAAGATTATTTTTATCATATTTCTATTTACATATTTAGAAAATAATATATTGATTATATTAAAGGTATACATTTTGAAAATAATCTTGTTAATATCACAATAATTTATTTAGTACTTAATAATCTATATCAAGATTTTATATATTATACAAATTTAATTACTACAAAATACAAATATTTTAATTACCATTTGATTTTATTAGTAATAATGTTACATAATCTATTACAAATAATGTTAAAAGTGTATTATTGCTTGTAAACTAGTTAATTAATAATTTTTTAAATAGTTGACAATAAAATTAAATAATATTTCAATAGCATGTTAATTTAATTTCAATCTAATAATAGTAATAATGTGATTAGCATATACCAATTAATTAACATTATATATAAGAAACATTAATAATTTAATTAATTAATTTGAATTACGATAAATCCTATATTTAAGGTTATAAGATTATTTTTATCATATTTCTATTTACATATTTAGAAAATAATATATTGATTATATTAAAGGTATATATTTTGAAAATAATCTTGTTAATATTGCAATAATTTAATTAGTATTTAATAATCTATATCAAGATTGTATATATTATACAAATTCAATTCCTATAAAATACAAATATTTTATTTTGTCATTATAACATGACTAAATTGACGTTAATATACTAAAAAATTATTAATTATTTATTAAAATGTAACTTTTGTTAAAGTATTTGCATTGTTTATAAAATTATTAAGGATTCACATATATAAAAGGTTTAACAAATATAACTAAAAAATTACTTAACAGTTCTAAAATTTTAAAACTTTATAAATACACCCCTAAATCTTACAGTGTGGGGCGGGTTAACGGGTCCAAGAGGTTGGATTCGGACACGGACTCGCCCTGACCAGGGCAAAATTTTTTTGCCCCAGACCTGCCCCGTTTGTCCTGGTCCGACCGAGGCCCCGGACCCAACGGGCCAAATGCCCAAGCCTAAATTCCCTAGTCATAATTTTGAGCTACATGTCCTCGACTCTAGAAAAATATGAAGTTATTGTTAGTTAATCACCTACAACGATTTCTTCTCTCTAGAAGCCTTACATTGATGAAACTGTTATGCCTCTTGTTTTATCTTATGCCAAACTAAAACGATACATTGGACAAATACCAAAATCATAAGTAACTATGTCTTTTTTTTTTTTTTTATTGTGTATATCGATATAAATTTGGTAATAAAACTAAACATGCCAACCAAGCCTTTGAGACTTGATATACTAAATTTCAGCCTAAAACATCTTTGTGGCTTCATCACGTTTTAGAATTATGTTTTAAAGGTCAACCCGGCTTTCATGTTTCTTCCCAAGTTCTAAAATCTGAAATTAAACAATTATGCAATAGATATAGTTTATGACAGCAAAATGATGACTAGGTAGAACATAATGTCACCTGTGCCTCAAGTCCTTTTAATTTCTAAACATATATATGCGTGTGTGTGCTTTTGTATGTCTATTAGAATTAATAGCAAAAACTGTGTCTTTGTAATAAATCTTATTTTTTAATCTCAGCTTAATATGAATATGCATGTATCATAAAATGCTATTCTTGTGGCATATGGAAGAATGAGAAGAGCTTGGCTACAGCTACAGCAGTTGCAGATGAGCTGACGATCACCACCATGTGGATTTACATTAGTCTGTAATGTTTCGAGAGTGCTGCCAATATGTAGACGCCTTTCACCAATGAATATATTCACATCCCGAAAGATATATTCATGGAACATGTTTAGCAAAAATTTTAAGCTGCTTAAACATGCATGAATTTTCAAGATAAGTTGAGATAATCTTATTCCTCCCAATTTAATGAACAACTAAGTTATTCATAACTTAATTTGTTAAATGAAGATGGAATAAATCGATGCAATCAAATTCAATAATAATGTAATGACATCTCTCTCAAAGAAAAGAAAGTCCACTCAATTAGATGCTTTGCTTTTCGTTGATCTCTCCCTTTTGTATAATTACTTGCTAAAAGGTTTATGAGACGAAGAAGATGGAAAACTCTGTCAACTATAACTTTCCAAAATGTTAGATAGAAAATTGGTGACATATGTTTTAAATTTACCTTCGCCGCTGTTAAAATAAATATAGCATGAAAGCATTATTCAATCACATTAATCCAATACTATATTAGATGGATGTCAACTGTATATAATTGTAGAGTAACACCACATTTATAGTGAGCATTTCTTATAATCTGAGTTGGTAAAATATTATCGAATAAGTAAAACTAAAACTAAAACTAAATAAAAAATATTAAATTATCATATTTATGATAATTACATATGTATTAATAGTTTGTCAATTTAGATTGTAAAATAAATTGATTACGTACGAGTTATAAGGTTAAAATTACTCGTTATTATAACTCTATTAAAAATAGAGAATAAATAAATAAAAATTAGATATATAAATAACCAATCCCCCCGGACAAAAGCTTTCTTTATGGTGAAGCTACAACGATGACTTTTCTAATCAAGACATAAAAGCTTGTGAAAATGAACCCAATCACTGTTTTTTTAAAAAAAAAACAAAGATTAAAAGTTGGTAAGTTTTATCATGACTTAATTAAAGTTTAATTGTTTTGTTTATTTATTTCCGAGTAGAGAAGATTCAAATTCAATAACCAAATAAAAGCACTTTTGTCGACTCAAGACAGGCAACGGAAATGCACATCAAAATTAGTTTTATGGTAGTTGTTGTGATATGATATACGAGGGTGACGTGTCAAAATATTACTGGCCATGTCATTCGAAAGCTTCGATCCGTCCAAAAGCCGCGGTTTGATGTCGGCAAGCGCTTTTCACCTCCGTTTTTATTTATTTAGTAAAATTTTCTGAGCTTCCAGTTGTCAACTCCAACTCAACTCAAAATCGTTGATTACGAAGAAAGAAAGATTAATTAATTGATGTTGTTATGTTGAATTGAACAAGCAAGGAAATCGAAATGGGGTTTGTTGTTGGGGTGGTGATCGGGCTGGTGGTGGGGTTGGCCATCATTGTTGGCTTCGTACGCTCGGAGAATGCTCGATCCAAGCTTCGTTCTCAACTTGTTAGTAATTGTTCTTTTCTTCTTCTTCTTCTTTTTTTTTTTTTTTTGGTTTGGATTTTGATGTTTTTGTTTTCAGGCGACAACTGTTGCTGCTTTTGCTCGGATGACAGTGGAAGATTCTAGAAAGATCTTGCCTGATGAGTTCTACCCTTCTTGGGTTGTCTTCTCCCACCGCCAGAAGTTGAGCACACACCCTCTCTCTTCATTCACTCACTCTCTCTCTAGCCTATGACACACACGACAAACACTACATATTGGAGATTGATTTTTCCTTCTTTAATTTATTACAGTTAAACTGGCTCAATCTTCAACTCACTAAGATCTGGCCCTATGTCAATGAGGTAATTTAATGCTTTAAGCAAGATTCATGATGCTCAAAGTATTGGAAAACACACATCTTCTGTACTGTTAACATCAAAAATTGGGGGGAAAAAAGAGCTTTGGTGAGACAATTGTGGCCTGCCTCTGCTATTTGTGTGACTTGTCATATACCATATTCCATTTATTTCTTGTTCAATCTCATTAATTATTCTTGATTGGCTAGTTTTAAAACATGTAATTGCACCAATGCTATCTAAGATTTCATCAAAATCAAAAATTTCATTTACCGCAATTAATTAATTACTACCTGCCTCTTTTATGACTCCTGATTCTAAGACTCTTTATTAGCTTTCGAGGTTTTAAAATTTTTTTATTTGTTTTGATTTCAATACACGATGTTTTAGGCAGCTTCTGAGCTCATCAAGGCTTCAGTGGAGCCAATACTTGAACAACATAGGCCATTTGTGTTGTCTTCTCTCAAGTTCTCCAAGTTTACTCTTGGAACTGTTGCACCGCAATTCACAGGTTAGTTAAATTTTGAGGAGTAACTGTTTTGCAATTATGTTGCCTTTTTTATTTTTAAAATTGTTGATGCAATTGTCAATTTTCCCCTCTTTTGAATTTATTTTTTAATAATCCTGAATTGACTTTTCTTATGTTTTGCAATCTTGAAATGACTAAATCTATGATTTCTGAAAAAGTATGTTAGTTGCTGGAGGCTCAAAGATTTTTCATTAGATGTTTAAGCTGGCTGTTGAGTTAATTGCAAATTTTATGGTTCTATATTTGTTTATCTTAGTGTCTAGTACTTTTCTGTGTACCAAAAGATTTCTATATGCCATGTGGGTCTTGATATGTATATGTATATGTGTATGTATATATATATATATATATATATATATATGTATGTATGTATGTATGTATGTATGTATGTATGTATGTATGTATGTATGTATGTGTTCTTGTCCAATTTTGTAAACATCCTTTTGCCATGTGTTCCATGGCTATTGTATTTTATGTCATTTATTACCCTTTTACAAGGATTTTTTAACATAACTTTTAGAAATTTGATGATTTGTTTTAATAACTAAAGATAATTTAGGGAAAAGAAAAATGTATAAACTTTTATTTCTGAATGAATTTTCAGTACAAGGAAGAAGGAAATATATAGGAGAAAGACAGCTAGTCTGCCATACAAATCTCCCGTAAATAAGGAAAGAAAATAATAATCCCTTTGATCAAGGGATATATAATAAAGACAGCTAATCAACCAGATTTAGTCATTGACTAAATCTGTTTATTTCTGCTAATTAATTCCTGAAAATCAGAAAATTAAATCCTAAAAATCAGAACATTGATTCGTAAAAATCAGAACGCTGATTCCTAAAAATCAGATCATTAAATGTAGAATCTCCACAATAACTAGATTCTGAATATTGTTGTTCTTCTTCTTTAGGGGTTTCCATTATTGAAGATGGAAGCAGTGGTGTAACTCTGGAGTTGGAAATGCAATGGGACGCTGATTCAAGTATAATACTTGCAATTAAGACCAGACTTGGTGTGGCACTGCCAGTACAGGTAATCCACAGATCATCTGCTTGTTTGTTCTGTTCACAATAACTCTAAATGGTGAATTCTCTCTCTTGTTGTATTAAAACATGAGAGTGCTACTTATAATAAATTTATAGAAAAGAATAAGTTGAGGATGCGCCTGGAGGGGGCTTGTAATCTATTTTACTATCAAGAAAGAAATTCTAATATATAGAAATGGACCAACTGCATGATGAAAATGCGAACACAAAGCTGAAGTGTTAAATCCATGCAATATGCTAAATCTTAGAAAATCATGTCAAGTAGTGTTCTTTCAAAATAAATTATGCTATCTCATTCACTTCTAGGACCCACCGATCGAAAGCTGGGAAAATTGGACCCATATTTTCAAGTTTACCAGCTTCTGTATTCCGTTCATGAGATATATTAGTAAAGCTAACTTTCATCTCCTTAATATTAGCCAAGGGATTGAACCCTTTGCTGCTCAATGTCCAAGGAGGAATCTAGAAGGATTATGGACATTTGATTGGTGGCTGCAGAATTACTCTTAATCCAGAAGTATTCTTCTATCCCTTTGAATATCAAAGTTCAACGGCAACTATAATGGCTGTCAATTTAATATGCAAAGAAGTTAGACTGCTGCATCTCTTCATTTTTATGTTTGAGAATTTTTCTCTGTTCTGGTTTTGTTACAAAGCTCGTTGAAGGAGACTAAGAGCTGGACCTGCAATTTATCTCGGCATGAATTTCGCTTGTGTCCTGTTTTGTGCTAGCCATTCACACTGTAAATAATTTGGATGGAGGGCGTATAGGTATAGGTCTATAATTTAAAAATAAATAAATTGGCGGTTTGTGATGAGTTAAAAGCCTGTGTAATTGGAAAAGTTACAATGGAAACTTCAAGTTTCAATAACTCTACTGTTAGTGATATGAAAAAAAGTTAAATCCCTACTTTTTTAAAATAATATGTACTTGCAGATGCAATCTTATTGGAATGTTTGTGTGCAAGGGCTCTCTATATGCACAGATTTTTTATTTTATTTTAATTTTTTGTGTTTTATTGTACAACTTTATTTTATTGATGGGAATCTTTGTCTGCTAGTGATTTTTATGTATTCGGATATCCATTTACTTGTTATGTAACTTATTTGGCTTGCTGTCTGGACTAATATCAGTGGATGTTTCATTGTCTTTTTCTTTTGTTTAGGTGAAAAATCTTGCATTCACTGGGGTTTTCAGGTTGATCTTTAGGCCGCTAGTTGATGAGTTTCCTGGCTTTGGAGCCATTAGCTATTCTCTGAGAGAAAAGGTGCTGTATCTCTTTCCAAGTTTCTTGACCCTTACATTGATTGTAAGTTATCAGATACATGTATGCATTTTAAAAGAGCGATTTGATTGAGATTTATGATA
Source organism: Boswellia sacra (assembly GCA_013180625.2). Lineage (NCBI taxonomy): Eukaryota > Viridiplantae > Streptophyta > Magnoliopsida > Sapindales > Burseraceae > Boswellia > Boswellia sacra. Next base: position 21,549 of record SNVD02009495.1, on the reverse strand, counting down.
CACAAAATGAGCACTTATGGATATACTGGCATGTTCATTTGAAATTTGACATCTTAGGAGCTAACAGTTATCTTGCCTATTGATTTAATCAGTGGCAGAGCCATATATTACTGGCTGCTTAAAAGTTTTAAAGGGCAATCGTAATTGTTTCCTATTGTTTGGCCCCTAATTACCTATTTTTTAACTGTTAACAACAACCCACCCCCACCTCCTTCTTTTGGATTAAATCTGTATTTACCGTCAACAGATTAAATCTGTATTTTAGTCTATGCAATTTATTAAAAAATTTAGGCAGGAACTGTTTTCAATTTTGTCAATTATGTTACCAAGCATACTTCCAAAAGATATTGCCTTGAATTTCTTTACTATAACCCCAGGGCCCTGATATTTTAGGTAAAATCTAATATAAAGCTTAGATTTGTGTTAATATTTTCAAAATTGGGAATAAGAGGGACCTGTGCAACTATGACTAGTGGAGAGGCCCATGGCAGGTCCATGTCACTCTCTCTTCAAAAGGACACTCATGTATACAATGCATACACAAAAATGCAGTACACAGTATTTGAATGCTTATGTTTTACCAAATGTTCAATTTTTGGCTTGCAGAAAAAGTTGGACTATAAGCTTAAAGTTATCGGTGGTGACATATCTAGCATTCCTGGACTCGATGATGCTATTGAGGTTTGTGTAATTTCATCTTTGACCTTTGCTGTTCCCCATAGAAATTATCGATGGTTGTTTCAGTGTAACAATCAATTCAAAAAAAATGCTTATAAATTTAAAAATGAATACTTTTTGCTTGTGGTGAAAATTTTTAATTTCAATTCAAATCCTTGTCTGCATTTGATTTTAACTTTGGGATGTCTTGAATTTGGTTTTACATTGAAATGAGGTGATAAGTTGCAAAGTATGCGGAAATCAAGTTTTATCAATTAAAATATGCTTTTTTTTATCAAAAGTTACATCAAGTTTCAGATTTTCTACAAATGGTTGTGTTATTTTAGATGTTTTCTAGTTTCATAATGCAGTGTGATCTAGTTTTAACAAGTTGCATGCTTCTCTTACACAGGAGACCATATCAAATGCAGTTGAAGACGCTATTACATGGCCTGTTAGAAAAGTTATTCCCATTTTGCCTGGGGACTACAGGTATGCTAGTAAAGGAAACAAGTGAACTGAACTTTTGATGTAATCCATTTTTTATCAGTGGTTTCAATATAGATATCATTATGGGAAAATATATGACTACCTCTTAATAATTATTAGAGCTGTTCAAGTAGGATGGACTGTGGTTCTCTATCTATCTATCTGTATGAATGGCTTGATAATGGGTGGGTGAGAGGGATAATGGATGTTGCCAAATGATTTTTGCTATAATTTTGTTTTGGATAATTGGTTTAAGAAGAAAGTTATTTCTTTTAGTGACCTGGAGTTAAAGCCCGTTGGAACATTAGAAGTGAAGCTTGTGCAAGCAAAGGATTTAACTAATAAAGATCTCATTGGAAAATCAGATCCCTACGCAATGATATACATACGGCCTCTACCTGACAGAATGAAGAAAAGTAGAACGATTGTAAGTTTCCGTACCTTTTCTCTTTTGAAGTTTTTCTATTTACTAGGTCTTAAAGAATTCTCCTACTCATTGATCAGAATAATGAGCTAAACCCAATCTGGAATGAGCACTTTGAGTTTATTGTTGAGGATGCTTCCACTCAACACTTGGTGGTAAAACTTTACGATGATGAGGGGCTTCAGGCGGCTCAATTAATTGGATGCGCTCAAGTACACCTAAATGAACTTGAGCCTGGTAAAGTAAAGGATGTGTGGTTGAAGCTGGTTAAAGATTTGGTAGTTCAGAGGGATACGAAATACAGGGGACAGGTGAGGAGACAAATAATTCTCCCTAAGGATTAGATTACCATAAAATTTTGTGATAAATACACATTAAAAAAATTATTTTTGTAGAAAAGATCATTTAGCCACATATGATGCCAGGCTTAATGGTGCCATATTTTTGTTACAAACTGTGACCCATTTTGTGAGTCATTGATCTGGACTTGCAATTACTGGGATGAAATTTGCTATGCATAATTTACGTGGGTTGGAAATGACACGTTAAATTTAATCTCAATTACTTAAAGTTCTTTTGTTTGGACAACAGCATTTATTATTAGGTTGAAATACTTGAGTAACATTAAAACAATATACTAATGCAAGAATGCAATAATTCATTTTTGTAACTTACAATTAGAGTCAATAAAATGAACAATACTACAACTATGATTAATTTCGTTGCTATTTATCCTCACATCAAAAGTAATATAAATCGTACCATTAGGGTGTGACAATTTATATATGTAAATCCCGGCTAGCACTAAATATAATTTGAATAGTTAAGACTAACTATGTGGTTTATTTACAATGTGTATTAGTTATACATATTAAGTTCATAGCCATTGAAAGTGCATATCTTGCCCTGTATGTATCTGTGCTAGGTAATTAGCTTCTCACAATGCCTGATTTGAGTTGAAATTAACCCTTGCATGCTGGTGATCTGTGCTAGGTAATTAGCTTCTCACAATGCCTGATTTGAGTTGAAATTAACCCTTGCATGCTGGTGATTTATTATTTTAGGATATAAAATAGAATAATTGTCATAAAGTATGATGTAATAGTAACTTCAGCTTGTTCTGAGAGGATTTGAGATTTCAATTTATTTGTTTTTTTAATTTTTATTTATTGTTCTGGAAGTTGCTAGTGTGATTATTTTGTTTCTTTAATGTGAATTTGGTTTTAGGTGCAATTGGAACTTTTGTATTGTCCCTTTGGCATGGAGAATCGCTTTACCAACCCCTTTTCCTCCAACTTTTCAATGACCTCCTTGGAGAAGGTTCTTAAAAATGGGGTCAATGGAACAGAAGCTGTTGACAATGAAGAAGCTGTCACACAGAAGAGAAGGGAGGTTATTATTAGAGGAGTACTTTCTGTAACTGTGATCTCTGCTGAAGACTTGCCTGCTGCAGATTTGATGGGGAAAGCTGATCCCTATGTGGTGCTCACATTGAAGAAAGCAGAGACAAAAAACAAAACTAGAGTAAGATTTCTCATTGGCTAAAGGTGGAAGTTTTATATCTCTGAGTTCTTTGTTTGGGTGTTCTGAGGGCAAATGTTAATTTAATATCTATAAACAGCTTGGCCTTTTCTTTTTCTTTTATAACTTTTCTATTCTCAGGCAACTGCACATTACTATAAATGAAGCTCATAAATGTCGAACCGTTTTCTTGTTTTACCTTGATCCTTCGTTTTGTTTTTAGGTTGTGAATGACTGCTTGAATCCAGTTTGGAATCAAACTTTTGACTTTGTTGTTGAGGATGGATTGCATGAGATGCTAATTGTTGAAGTTTGGGATCATGACACATTTGGGAAGGTAAATTTCTTGCTATTTTTTGACGAAGTCTGTGAAGATGGTTTGTGGCTGTTTTCAAGTATAGGCATTGCTGTTTGTCAGCCCTCAGTTGTATGGTCTGCACTACGGAGATCCTTTTTCATGAGAATCTGCAATAGAGAGCTTTTATGAGACGTATTTTGGTTTGTCTGAATATTTAAGAGATTTGGCTTTGACTTAATACAATTTTTGAGCATCCATTGTTTCTATTAGTGCATACTTTGTTCAAGTATATCATTTTTTTTTTTAATCATCTGATGCATTCTTTCACGTTGAATCATCTGCCCTTGGATTGTTTCCATTAATGAATTACTCATCTACCGTAGTTAACTTTAGTCCTATCTATAAATATTGCAATAGATAGCATGTCCGAAGGCGGAATTGATTGTTATAATTTTAAAAGGACCTTAGAGAGAAAATTTTTAATGAGTAGAAATAACTGTAGCATTCCATTGCCCATTTGTTATGAGCTTCCGCTGGCTTTCCCTTTTTCAGTAGATGCTAATGCAGGTATTGTAATGATGCAGGACTATATGGGGCGATGCATTTTGACATTGACAAGGGTTATACTAGAAGGAGAATACAAAGACTGCTTTGAGCTAGATGGAGCTAAATCAGGGAAATTAAATTTAAACCTCAAGTGGTTGCCACAGCCAATCTATCGTGATTCCTGAGTGATCTACAGAGATGTCCAAGCCACTTCCAGTTGTATACTCGACACTATCGACTTCTAAAATCTACGCACTTTCTCAGTGTAGATAATTTTTTGAGGGACATTAGGCATAGTGTAAAATGAAATTCAAAGAAAACAAGAAAAGGAACAAATTATGGAGGGAGAAATGTTGAACCTGAAGCATGACAAACGGGGTTTTGATACTTGGAATAAAAATAAATCTCTCCTCATTCTTTAGCCTGAAGTTTGTTTGCGATTGCGGAACGTATTGTAGAGTTTGCTGTTTTAAGTTTTGCTCTTCCAAAGGTCAGCTCCATCCAATGGAACACAGCATCTGATCACTGTACGAAAGCTGATTACAACAGTTTCTTCTTCTAGAAATTTGAAAAAACAACTTCAAAGGGCAAATTCCATTTATTACATGATGGGTCCACTCCTGGGGCCTGTATATTGTCTGCTCCTTGAACACTCTGGCATTGACTTTTCAACGGAGACATCAAGGGGCAGTGCGATATGGCCCGGCACCTTAATGCATGACGAGGTGTTTGCAAGGTAAGCATCCATCAAACTGCCAACAGCTCAATCATAAGCTATTGAGTTTGAAGGGAATAGTCGAAATGCAAAATCCATTCATCTCTCAATGGTCATCTTGTGCAATAGCTCAATAGATAATTGGTTGCTTGTCTAGATGTCCACTGATCCTTGACAAATATTTACAGTAAAACTTTTATAAATTAATAGTATTTGGACTACCAAAAAAAATTATTTTAAAGAGGTTATTTATTTATTGATAAATGAATAATTATTAATATAAAAAGAATTTTATGTTTTATTTTTAAATGTAATTATTATTATTATTTTTTTACCAAGATCCATGTATATGAGTTATAAATAATAAATAAAAGAATAATGGATGTGGTCAAAAGTTAATGTGCGTACATATGAAGCCAAATCTAGTTTATACTAGAGAGATGTAGTGGATGTTGAGCTCATTTGAATTATCATAGTGAAAATGATATTGCCTATTGATGAAGAGATTATTCTAGGGGCAATGGATATGCCTGTTGATAATGACAGTGATTCAAATGGTAGTTATATTTATCAAATGCTTCCCTAAAAGAGGCCTTTCAAACAATAGTAATTAACCTTAAATAACCAATTCAACATCTTACTCAACAACTCTGCATTTGGTTGGACGCTAATATATATATATATATGGTTTTGCTAAAACTTAGTTCTTGCTCTATTGTGAACTTCATTACAAACTAGAAGTGATTCTTTCCAAAAACGATGAGACTCTTCTCGTGTCCAAGGATGAAATATATAACAAATTTCCAGTGGAATACTTGGATAATGCAATTTGTTATTATCAAAAATTGGTTACAACCGAAATTGAACACATAAAGAGATTTAATGGTAAAAGACTAATATAACCTTGGATGACAAATGTGTATTGATGGAAGTCTAGAGGCATAGCTTTAAAGTGGAGTGATGAGTGAAGTGTATGTGCATGAACAAATAAGAAGTGGTGGTACTTTGATAGATGTCTATTTATGTATTACTTTCATATTAATTCGTCTATGTTTCTTTACTATATTCCTTGGTATTTTCATGTTTTTGTGTGGTTTTGATGTTTGTAGGAGTTTTGGAGCAACTTGCACAAAAATGGAGTGAAACCCCTCATTTTCACCTCTGCTAGTCAACCAATTTCTCGGAGTTGATTGTATCGATATACAATTAACCGGATAACATGCTATATACCATTGAAAAGCTCTCGAAGTCTATTTTCTGGAGAAATTTACGGTTCACAAATTATGTAGTGTACCGAAAGTTATGATAAAAATGGTATGAGAAGTGTATATTTGTAATTCCACATATCACTATAGCATGTTATTAAATACGGGGACACTGTAGCAAGTTACTGTAGCAGAGTATATAAACATATTTTAGGGTTTTATTTTCATAACTTGAAGAGGGGAGAACGTGTTAGAGGCTGCATCTTTGGATTTCTCTTATCTCTTGGAGTTCTTGAAGGAGATTGAAGGCTTGGAAAGAGGAAGAACTACAAATCCTAAGAGATTTCATCAGATTTGCTAAGTTTATCATTTCCCTTTCATCTTCTGGAATTTTTATGTATTGTATTGTATTTATGACGTTTTTGAACATGTGTAACTGAATCTGAATTGGTTGAGGGTGATTTCAAAGCCCTTGATATGGTTTTTGTGAGTTGATTGTGTAAGAAGTTGTTATCCAATTCTCTAATTGAAGTTGCTTGTATTTTCCCATATCTAATGCTTATGATTGCTTGCTGATTGTATTTGGGTGGCCAACTGAATATAATCTGGTTGTTGTCTATTGCTAGATTAGAAATCTTGATCCGTAATTGTCTTGAATTTCCAATCATTAGTAGCAAAATTGTGATCAGAGATTGCAATTGGAAAATAAAACCTAGGTTAAATAATCCGAACTTGTGTGATTATTGCTTAGATCAACCTATCTTTCTCATCGTAATGCTTCCATTGAATTAAACTTAGAGAGCTTGTTCTAGGTTGTTTAATGGATAGAGATTAAATAAAGAGCTTGTTTTATTTAACAACAAAGTAAGGAAAGATTGGGATAACAGAGCTTGTTGTTATCTACGGTTGATAACTTCAATGCTGTAATTGGATTACAATTCTATGTTAATTCACAAATTCATATCTTGTGACAGAGAAAGAACCCTTAACCAAGTGTCTCTCATTGATTTTTCACTCCATTTTACTTTGTGTTGTGTTATTGTGCATTTACATTAATATTTCATTTAGTTAATCCATCAACAAAACCCCCCCATTTATCTGTTGTTGCTGGAAATAACAAATTCAATTAGAATCAATCCTCGTGGGAACGATATCTTACTTATCACTTTATTACTTGTGCGACTAGTATACTTGCTAGTTTCGAACGCATCAAGTTTTTGGCGCCGTTGCCGGGGATTGATTTTCTAATCAATTTGTTATTCTATTTTTACTACTGATTCTTGATTTTTATTTTCTGATTGTTTGTGTTTAGGCTTTTATGTTCGAGGGAGAAGCGGATCAACGACTTAAGCGAATCAAGGAGTTTCTCAAATCCTCGAATTTAAGACTAAATCAGTCAATTTCAACTCCACCTCTAGAATTTGACCTTGCACGACATACTTCCCTTCCATCTTCTTGCAGTTCAATCAAATCTGAATCGGAAGTAATGGCGATGCAAAACAATCAGACTCTTAAGGAGTTAGCGGCTCCAATTATTGATCAACAACCGCTGTGCATAAATCTCAACCTTGAGGTAGAATTTGAGCTTAAATCTGGACTAATTCGTCTCTTGCCTACATTTCATGGTTTTGCAGGAGAGGATCCTATCAAATACCTCAGAAAATTTTATGTGGTATGCTCAAGTATGAAGCCAACTGGCGTGTCTGAGGAGCAAATAAAATTGAGAGCTTTCCCATTCTCATTAGCAGATTCGGCGAAAGATTGGCTATACTATCTACCATCGGGTACCATCACCACGTGGAATGAGATAAGTAAACTCTTTTTAGAGAAATACTTTCCCATTTCAAAAGTGATAAACATTAGAAAAGATATTTGTGACATTCGACAACACAATGGAGAATCATTTTATGAATATTGGGAGAGATTTAAAAGGTTATGTGCTAGCTGTCCAAACCATCAAATTAGTGATGGACTTCTTATTCAATATTTCTATGAGGGTCTCCTACCAATGGAAAGGAGTATCATTGATGCTGCTAGTGGCGGAGCACTAGTTAATAAAACACTGAAAGTTGCAAGACATTTGATTAGCGACATGGCAGCGAACTCCCAACAATTCAGCAGCCAATTTGAGCCACAACTACCGAGGAGAGTAAATGAGGTAAGTACCCCGAACATTGAACAACAACTTTTTGAGCTTACCTCTCTTGTAAAAAAAATGGCTGCAGGACATATGCATCAATCTTATGTATGTGGAGTATGTTCTACCACAGAGCATCCAACCGATATGTGTCCAACTTTGCAAGAAGGAGATACGGAACAAGCCAATGCCATTGGTGGATTTCTAGGACAACCAAGCCAAAGTTATAGTAATCATCAACTAATCGCCCCAAATGCCATACCAAATCGGCCACCAGGTTTCAATCAACCAAGAGTGCAGCAACCATTTCAAATGCAACCACAACCAGCACCACAACTAGCTCCACAAAACTCAGGTATGGCTCTCCAGGACATTGTTAAAGCACTTGCTACTAACACAATGCAATTTCAGCATGAAACTAGGGCAAGTATCCAAAACCTGGAAAATCAAATGGGACAATTGGCTACTAACATGAGCAAATTCAAGAGTCAAAGCTTAGAAAAATTACCTTCTCAGACAGTGATCAATCCAAGAGAGAATACTAGTGCGATAACTTTGAGAAGTGGAAAGCAATTGCAAGTCTCACAAAAAAAGTCACAAACTAATGAAGGGGATGACATCACTTCCACCATGAACAAAACATCATCTTCTAAGGTAGTTCTTAAAACTCAAATTCCTTCTTATGTTACTCCTCCACAATTTCCTAGCAGATTTGCAAAATCAAAGAAGGAGGAACAAGAACAGGAAATCTTGGAAACTTTTCGCAAGATTGAGGTAAATATACCACTTTTGGATGCTATTAAGCAAGTGCCTCGTTATGCAAAATTTCTCAAGGAGTTATGCACCAACAAGAGAAAGTTGAAGGGAAATGAGAAAGTAAGTGTGGGGGAAAATGTTTCAGCTATACTACAAAGAAAAATTCCTTCGAAATGCAAAGATCCAGGTATGTTTACCATTCCATGCACAATTGGTAGAACCAAGTTTAAAAGGGCTATGTTAGATTTAGGAGCATCTATTAATGTCATGCCATATTCTATTTATGCTTCTTTAAATCTTGGACCTCTTGCGGAAACTGGTATTACCATTCAACTTGCTGATCGTTCTAATGCATATCCCAAGGAAGTTATGGAAGATGTGCTTGTGCAGGTGAATCAATTGGTTTTCCCAGCAGACTTCTATGTTCTTGAAATGGAGGATGAGACATCTCCTAATCCAACACCAATTCTTTTAAGGAGACCATTCTTGAAAACTGCTCGAACTAAGATTGATGTTCATGATGGCACTCTCACCTTGGAGCTTAAGCCACTTCCAGATTATTTGAAGCATGTGTTCTTGGGTGACAAAGATCATTTGCCAATTACAATAGAAATGGGCCTTGCACCACTAAAAGAAGAGAAACGCGTCCGAGTACTTAGAGATCACAAAATAGCTATTGGGTGGATGATTGCTGACATCCAAGGCCCAGCCATAAGCATAGACCGTATCTTGTTAGAAGAAGGATCCAAGCCCATTAGTGAAGCACAGTGGAGATTGGACCCTCCCATGATGGAACAAATGTCGGGCTGAGGACGTTAAACCAAGCGCTTATTGGGAGGCAACCCAATGTTTTTACAAAATAAATAAAAAAAGAAAAGAAAAATAAAATAAGGTAATAATGATCGATTTTTGTGTCTCGAGGAGATTCCTTTCGTAGGCCATCAAATTGATTAGGTTTTATCTCTCTTTGCCATCTGTCTTATTTGTTTTTATATTTTTTTATTTGTTTTTGACTTTTGTTTGCTATTACGTTGTTATCTCTTTTATGTGTCTTTAGTTTCGTTTCTGCTCTTTTCTTTTCCTTTTATTTAATTTGATTATTTCGTACTTTGTGCTCATTTGTGCAACAGCTTGAGGAAACACCGAAACAAGAATTGAAGCCATTACTTGAAGGTTTGAAGCGTGCATATCTTGGAGAAGAATAGACTCAAACGAATTACTGGTAATATCTTTCCTTTTCTCCTCTTCAATGGATGCCGATATCTTTCTGTCGAACCTTCGTAAATATTTCCCTTCACTTTCTCAAAATCCTGTGTCCAAAATTTATAAAGTACGGATGACTAGACTTTGGGCGTTGATGCTTCTAAATGTGCCTGCGGATATCCGATGGCTTATCGAAGCCAATGTGAGATTGTCCGGTGAGCCTGACATTAATCTCGCAAAATTCATGCCTGGTCTAGGAAAGAGCTACTACGCCAAGAGGCGAAGAGTGAAAAGGTTACAAGTATGTTATAAATGTGCTAGATGGAATTGTAACCAGACTTGTCGTTCATTAGGTTTTGTGTCCAGGAATAGAGAAGATAAACTTTCATTTATTAAGAATGGTTTGAGTAATGAGTCGCTGGATAATGTTTTGTTAACTCTCGAGTCACATTCTTGTGGACTTGTTCAGCGTGAATTGCTTAATCTATGGACACAATTTCGTGATGAATTGCAGTGTTATAGTCTAGGAAATCTGACTAAAAACGACCCTATTTGCCAGTTTATAAGAAAACTGGATGGGAAGCAAATCTCCGACTCATAGAAGGCGTTTCAGCCGTTACTGGACGTAAAACCAGAGGAAGATGTGAGCCACAATCACAACTACTTGTATATTTGAATGTGTGTTGTTGTTGTCGAATTTTATTTCTTTCTTGTTTCGTTTGATCTGATTATCAATGTTGTTTTTGTGTTGTTGTTGTTTGTTGATTTTGTTTGTTTTAATTTCAAGTTTTCTTTTTGACAAACCATATGACTACCCTATGGCATAAGTACACATGGGAGACAAGTGTGGAGGTTTTGTCAACCTCCACCGAAAGTATATCTCTACTTTTTATGCTTCACGTGGGAGACAAGTGTGGTGGTTTTGTCAAACCCCACCGAAAGTATATTTCCATTTTTCATGCTTCACTTGGGAGACAAGTGTGTAGGTTTTGTCAAACCCCGCCGAAAGCATATCTCATATTTTTAAATCTTGGGGCGATAAATCTGTATCGAGCAACTCCCACCGAAATTATGTCTCCATGTGTCAAATTTGAGAGTTTTACGTGTGTATATATCTATGCTGCATATTTTGAAATGTCATTTTATAACCTATCTTGCACTTGAATCGCATAATACTTAACGTACATCATTGTCTTACACAAGTTTAGAGCATTTTTAGAAATGGAGAAAGCACCAATTCGGCGATTCCAAAATATATGCGTATTTTGTGGATCGCAATTTGGTAAAGATGGAGAGTTTACATCAGCAACTCTTGATCTTGGTAAGACATTAGCTGCGAGGGGTATTCATTTGATTTATGGAGGGGGTAGTCTTGGGTTAATGGGGTGTGTGTTCACAGCTGCATCCCTAGGAGGGAGCAAAGTTCTCGGCATTATCCCCAAACCATTAGCTGTACGAGATATCGTAGGCAACACAATCGGGGAAGAGTTACAGGCTCTAGTATGCATGAGCGTATGCACATATGGTGTGTTAATCTGATGCATTTATAGCTTTGCCGGTGGTTATGGTACATTAGAGGAGATATTTCAAATCACCTCTTGGGCACAGCTAAACATCCATCGGAAACCCATTGGTTTGTTAAATGTCAATAATTTTTTTGATGGTTTGTTGTCTTTTCTTGATCAAGCAGTAGAAAAAAACTTCATCTCACAGTCGGCGAGGCAAATCCTGGTTACAGCTTCAACTGCAGGGGAGTTAATTGATAAACTACAAGAATTCGTCTATTCGCCTGATCCAACAACAGCTCGGATAGATTGGTTTGGAGAAGGCAATAAAAGGCGTAGACTGGATTTAACGATTCATCTGTAATCTTTATCTATTGGTTTGCTTCGTTTTTGTTTACTTTCTTTTTAGTGTGTTTATTTGAGATTTTTCATGTCATTTCTTTTGAGTTTTTTCAGGTTATTTCTTTCGCCCCAGGTAATATTTTCTAATCATGGCTTTTAGAGTGGTGGCTTAAAAAGTTCAATTCCTCTTGAAACGCATTTTGGATCTCTTCAATCCATAATGGCTGAATAAGGAGGCTAACTCCTAAACTTTTTAGACCCATTCTAACTGACTTGTTTGTATTTGCTGACTTATTGGACTTTGTTATTTTATGAGTAAGTTTAGTTCTATGTAATTTAGAGTTGTTATGTGTTTTAGTCTTTATCAGTTTCGATTCAAAAAAAAAAATTGTGGAAAAAACTTGAGAATTGTAGAATATGGGGTTTCTTTAACCCTTGAAACGCATTCTCTCTAAATAAATCTGTAGTTTGTTTATTTCATATTGTTTGAAGTGTCATGTTTTGTTCTTTCATAATAAAGGTATATAGGCTGGAAACCTTAAGTTTGCGGGCTACTGGTCCTAAGGATTGTTGAAATATACAATCTTGACTCAGGTTGAACAACGCCATGTACCTCTTTTCTTGCATTTTGTGGGTCGATGATAAGATAATGATTGAATTAAGAATAACTCTTGGAAAATGATAAATGATGCATGGATCTGTGTGCTTGAAATGTTTACTGATTTTCGCTTTGCCTTTGATTCCTTGCGCAACATTGAGCACTGAGCTATTATCACTGAGTGATTTGTTCACTTAGAGAAAGTGTATGTAATTTAAATGTTTCTTCAGATTTCAATGAATTCTAGAACTTGTTTGATGGTCACTCAAGGCGAAATCCTAGGCTGTGCAACATTGGGGAAATGATTTAGGCCATCTTTGGACCGTTTTGAGCCTTAATAGCCAACCTTGACTGAAATTGATCCCTAGTTACCCCTTTGAGCCTCTGTAAGCCTTTTTCTTTATTAACTCACTAAAAGATTTCCTAACCTCAAATGAATTTGTTCCAAACAGTTTATCCCTTACCTATGAGCATGTAGATCATTCACAATTAAATTTTGAGCTATGTTCAGGTTTTGGAAAGTTAGAGGAGGTTGGGATGTGTCATGAGCAATGCAAGTGAGTTCTATTGTATTTGTAAAAAGAAAAAAAGAAAAAAAGCCAATTTGTACTTATCCTCCACGTACTTACACATTGAGGACAATGTGTTGTTTAAGTGTGGGGGAGGGGAAGTGTAATATAAAAAAAAAAGAAAAAAAGAAAAAAAATGAGAACAAAAGAAGAAGAATAAGAGATCTATACCCTTAAGTGTTCTTAAAAAAAAATGAAACAACAAAGTGTGGGGGTGTAGTTTTCTTTTGTTTTCTGCAAAAAAAAAAAAAAAAAAAAGATTGAGTGTTCTAAATAAGTTTGGGGGAGTAACCTGGTGAATTGAAATGAAGTTGTGTTATAGGGTTGAGCTCTACATAGTCTTGAATGCTTTATGTGTTTGTGGGTGATTTGAGCCAAATTATTATCCTTTATCATACCTTCACCCAAGCCAAACGTTACAAGCTTAATAAAGCCCTACTTGATCCTTAGTGTTGTACTTGTCTACATTAGTGGAGAGTGACTTGAAAAGCAAGCCTATGGAGTTCATTTATACGCACATCTTCACTAATAAATATGATTCATTTTTATGCATAAACTCAGCCGGGTTACAAATTATTAGGTGAGAATGGCTCTACACACACACACTGGAGGAATTGAAGTAGAGCGAAACTAATCTTTATAATGAGAATCTTGATCAAGTGCATTATTTTGAAGTTTTCCTTGGGTTATAATTAAGTACAATCTTTGAGGCCTATTTGCAAGTTAAAACATGTGTGTTTTAATTTTTTTTCTTTGATTCTGTTTAGATTTAGTTTTGTTTTCATATCGTTGTAGTTGCTCGAGGACTAGCAAAGTCTAAGTGTGGGGGAATTTGATAGGTGTCTATTTATGTATTACTTTCATATTAATTCGTCTATGTTTCTTTGCTATATTCCTTGGTATTTTCATGTTTTTGTGTGGTTTTGATGTTTGTAGGAGTTTTGGAGCAACTTGCACAAAAATGGAGTAAAACCCTTCACTTTCACCTCTGCTAGTCAACCAATTTCTCGGAGTTGATTGTATCGATATACAATTAACCGATAACATGCTATATACCATTGAAAAGCTCTCGAAGTCTATTTTCTGGAGAAATTTACGGTTCACGAATTGATGTAGTGTACTGAAAGTTGTGATAAAAATGGTATGAGAAGTGTATATTTGTAATTCCATATATCACTGTAGCATGTTATTTAATACGGGGCACTGTAGCAAGTTACTGTAGCAGAGTATTTAAACACATTTAAGGGTTTTATTTTCATAACTTGAAGAGGGGAGAACGTGGTGGAGGCTGCAGCTCTGGAATTCTTTCATCTCTTGGAGTTTTTGAAGGAGAAAGGAAGCTTGGAAAGAGGAAGAACTACAGTCCAAAGAGAATTACATCAAATTTGCTAAGTTTTTCCCTTCCCTTTCATTTTCTGGAATGTCTCCATGTTGTATTGTATTTACCACGTTCTTAAACATGTGTAACTGAATCTGAATTGGTTGAGGGTGATTTCAAAGCCCTTGAATATGGTTTTTGTGAGTTGATTGTGTAAGAAGTTGTTATCCAATTCTCTAATTGAAGTTGCTTGTATTTTCCCATATCTAATGCTTATGATTGCTTGTTGATTGTATTTGGGCTAGCCAACTGAATATAATCTGGTTGTTATCTATTGCTAGACTAGAAATCTTGATCCGTAATTTTCTTGAATTTCTAATCATTAGTAGCAAAATTGTGATCAGAGATTGCAATTGGAGAATATAACCTAAGTTAAATAATCTGAGCTTGTGTGTTTATTGCTTAGATCAACCTGTCTTTCTTTTTGTAATGCATCCATTGAATTAAATTTAGAGAGCTTGTTCTAGGTTGTTTAATGGATAGAGATTAAATAAAGAGCTTGTTTTATTTAACAACAAAGTAAGGAAAGATTGGGATAACAGAGCTTGTTGTTATCTACGGTTGATAACTTCAATGCTGTAATTGGATTACAATTCTATGTTAATTCACAAATTCATATCTTGTGGCAGAGAAAGAACCCTTAACCAAGTGTCTCGTATTGATTTTTCACTCCATTTTACTTTGTGTTGTGTTATTGTGTATTTACATTAATATTTCATTTAGTTAATCCATCAACAAAACCCCCCCATTTATTCTGTTGTTGCTTTTGAATAACAAATTCAATTAGAATCAATCCTCGTGGGAACGATATCTACTTATCACTTTATTACTTGTGCGACTAGTATACTTGCTAGTTTTGAACGCATCATACTTAGAACTTGGGAGTGACCCTATGCAATACCAGAAGCAACATTTAACAAGCCATCAAGCTCAAATACTATGAGTTCCATAAACAAGCAAAGACAAAGATAACCAATGATCAAGAACTCAACCAGAGAATATAACAAGGGGGAAAGACTATAGATTAGAGACTGAAGAATGGGTACAAACAAACCTTAAAAGACTAAGAGGCAGCCTTTGACACAATGAAAGAGATAGGCGTGAGAGGTGGGGAACAAGCCTTAGGTGGTTAAGAGTGACAATAGGCCTTTTGGTTTCTTCCTACTTTGGTACTAGGGTTGCTTCAAGGTACATCCATGGTGGCTGCTGGGGCTTTTATAGCTGAAAACTCCTTCAATGACTGTAACACAGAGAAGTTTCAAAGTTTGCTAGATTTTTCGCCGACGTAAACCTTTTGATGCTCAACTTAGCTTAGGGGTTTAGTGTATGGTGGAAAATCAAGGAAATTGAGTGTATAAATGTGTTGGTATGTGTGTGGAAGCAATTGAATAGTAATGGAGGAAAAAATGGTAAAGAAAAAAAATGGTGACAAAGTTGAGAGAAGAGTGGATAAACCCTAGAGGAGTATCTTTCTTAGGATGATGATAGGGAATATCTCGATGCTTAGAATCTTCTCATTTGATCTATCATCAAGCTTTGATACGAAGCCTTTCCCTTAACCTAGATCTAGACCTTCATTCCCATGATGTATCATGATCCTAAAGGTCTGTTCAACCTTCCAAATGCTTTTAGGGAGATCCTCAAAACCCTATTTCCCTAGTAATGAGGGTCTGCCATATGACATCCGACGTGGCACCATTCCTTGGTATCTTTCTCAGAGCTGTGACTTGCTTCTGGTAGTTAACTCACGAATAAGACTAACCCTCTAGTCAGGTGGTGATTCAAGTGCTTGGTAGTGGACTTTAGGGTAGTGATATCCCTTGATTAGTCACTTGGACTCTTATCAATTTCCAAACTTTTGCTATGTCATCTTTCCTAACTTAGGGAAACTCCCTCCTTTATTCTTTAGTTAGTTTCTATCTACGGGAAAGTTCCCCCTCTATTCTTTAGTTAGTTACTGACTTAGGATAGACTTGGTTCTATTCATGAGTTGGTTTGTAACTTAAGTCTAGTGGTTTCCTTATTATTGACTTTGATAAGCTTTTCTATTGGGAAGTCTACGTAGGAGTGTTTGGTGTCTCATGGCCCTTGAGTTGGATAGGGAGGGTAGATTTGTCTCTTACCTAGTGATGACAAATTGCTATCCAAACAATTAATTATTTTCTAAAATTTGCTGATAGAAGTGACTTTTCTCCAAATTGATCCATGTAGGTTGTACATTTTATTTAACTAGTCTGATGCACATGGACATGGATGAAACGAAATAGAGTAACTAGTGCACAACAAAGAAGGGTTTACATATATACATCTTAATTTTACCAAAAAAGAATTGATTAATCATACCACTAGAGCCAACCGTTTGCAATGAAACCACCATCAATTACAGATAGCTTCCAGATTTCTGTCTCACTTGTCTTACGGATTACTTAAATATGTTCACATAAATATTTGACATATATTCAATTGTCTCTGATGCATTCGAAACTAGCAAGTATACTAGTCGCACAAGTAATAAAGTGATAAGTAGATATCGTTCCCACGAGGATTGATTCTAATTGAATTCGTTATTTTCCAGCAACGATAAACTAAACAGGGGGGGTTTTGTTGAATGATTAACTAAATGAAATAAGAATGCAAATTAAGAATAACAAAACAGAAGTTAATTTGAATGAAAGATCAATGAGAGACACTTGGTTAAGGGTTCTTTCTCTGCCACAAGATATGAATTTGTGAATTAACATAGAATTGTAATCCAATTACAGCATTGAAGTTATCAACCGTAGATAACAACAAGCTCTGTTATCCCAATCTTTCCTTACTTTGTTGTTAAATAAAACAAGCTCTTTATTAATCTCTATCCATTAAACAACCTAGAACAAGCTCTCTAAGTTTAATTCAATAGAAGCATTACGATGAGAAAGATAGGTTGATCTAAGCAATAATCACACAAGTTCGGATTATTTAACCTAGGTTGTATTTTCCAATTGCAATCTCTGATCACAATTTTGCTACTAATGATTGGAAATTCATGACAATTACGGATCAAGATTTCTAATCTAGCAATAGACAACAACAGATTATATTCAGTTGGCAATTCCAAATACAATCAGCAAGCAATCATAAGCATTAGATATGGGAAAATACAAGCAACTTCAATTAGAGAATTGGATAACAATTTCTTACACAATCAACTCACAAAATCCATATCAAGGGCTTTGAAATCACCCTCAACCAATTCAGATTTAGTTACACATATTCAATCAGAATAACAAATACAATACAGAGAAATTCCAGAATTGAAAAGGAAAGAAAGAACTTAGCAAATTCTTTGAAAATCTTCTTTGTAGATGAATCTTCTTGGAATTGTAGTTCCTCCTCTTTCAAAATCTTCTTTCTCCTTCAAGAACTCCAAGGGATGAGAGAAATCCAGAAATGCAGCCTCCTCCCACGTTTCCCCTCTTCAAGTTATGAAAATAAAACCCTAAAAAGTGTTTAAATACTCTGCTACAGTGAATTGCTACAGTGCCCCGTATTATACATGCTACAGTGACTTGTGGAATTATATTTCTATACATCTCACACTGTATTGATTACAACTTTTGGTACACTGAATGGATTTATAAACCGTAAATTTCTCCAGAAAGTAGACTTCGAGAGCTTTCCAACGGTATATAACATGTCGTCGGGTTCATTGTATATCAATACAATTAAATCCGAGAAGATCACTGACTAGCAGAGGTGAAAATGAAGGGTTTTTCTCAATTTTTGTGCAAGTTGCTCCAAAACTCCTACAAACATCAAAACACACAAAACATAAAATACAAGGAATATAGCAAAGAAACATGGACGAATTGATATGAAACTGATATATAAATAGGACACTTATCACATTCCGCCCACAACTTAGACGTTGCTAGTCCTCAGCAAAACTACGACAATGAAATAAAACTAAACCGAAACAGAATCAACAAAAAAATTAAAACACACAAATGCTTTATCTTGCAAATAGGCCTCAAGGATTGTACTTAATTATAACCCAAGGAAAACTTCAAAATAATGTACTTGATCAAGAATTTTATCTCAAAGATTAGTTTCGCTTCACTTCAATTCCTCAAGTGTGTGTGTGTAGAGCCATTCTCACCTAATCACTTGTAACCCGGATGAGTTTATGCATAAAAATGAAATCATATTTAATATTGAAGATGTGTGTATAAATGAACTCCATAGGCTTGCTTTTCAAGTCACTCTCCACATGTAGACATGCACAACACTAAGGTCACTAGACTTTATTAAGCTTGTAACGTTTGGCTTGGTGGAAAGTATGATAAGGATAATAATTTGCTCAAATCACCCACAAAACACATAAATATTCAAGACTAGTTAAGCTCAAGCCCTAACCTAAAAAAATTCATTCTTATTCCTCAGACTCTCCCACTAAAAAAAAAAAAACTTATTCAAACACTCGAACTCTCTTTTTTTTTCTTTTTTTATTTTTTATTTTTTTTTTTGTAGAAAGCAAAAGAAACTACACCCCCACACTTTGTTGTTTCATTCTTTTTAAGAACGCCCAAGGGTATAGAACTCTTTTTTTTTTCTTTTTTTTTCTCTTTTTTTTAACTGCAATTCCACTCCCCCACACTTAAACAAGACATTGTCCTCAATGTGTAAGTACGTGGACGATAGGTACAGATTGACTTTTTTTTCTGTTTTTCTTTTTTTTTTTTCCAAACACAATGGAACTCACTTGTATTGCTCATGATACATCCCAACCTCCTCTAACTTCCCAAAAACAGAACATAGCTCAGAATTTAATTGTGAATGATCTACATGCTCATAGGTAAGGGATAAACTGTTTGGAACAAATTCATTTGAGGTTAGGAAATCTTTTAGTGAGTAAACAAAGAAAAAGGCTTACAAAGGCTCAAAGGGGTAACTAGGGATCAATTTCAGTCAAGGTTGGCTATTAAGGCTCAAACGGTCCAAAGATGGCCTAAATCATTTCCCCAATGTTGCACAGTCTAGGATTTCGCCACGAGTGACCATCAAACAAGTTCTAGAATTCATTGAAATCTGAAGAAACAATTAAAATACATAAACTTTCTCTAAGTGAACAAATAACTCAGTGATAATAGCTCAGTGCTCAATGTTGCGCAAGGAATCAAAAGCAAAGCGAAAACCAATAAACATTGCAAGCACACAGATCCATGCATCATTTATCATTTTCCAAAAGTTATTCTTAATTCAACCATTATCTTATCATCGACCCACAAAATGCAAGAAAAGAGGTACGTGGCGTTGTTACACCTGAGTCAAGATTGTATATTTCAACAATCCTTAGGACCAGTAGCCCGAAGACTTAAGGTTTCCAGCCTATATACCTTTATTATGAAAGAAACACTTCAAACAACATGAAATAAACAAACTACAGATTTATTTCGAGAGAATGCGTTTCAAGGGTAAATAAACCCAATATTCTGCCATTCTCAGGTTTTTCCACAATTGTTTTTTTTTTAAATCAAAACTGATAAAGATAAAAAACACATAACAACTCTAAATTACGCAAAACTAAACTCACTCATAAAATAACAAAGTTCAACAAGTCAGCAAACAAAAACAAGTTAGTTAGAATGGGTCTAAAAAGTTTAGAAGTTAGCTCCTTATTCAGCCATTACGGATTGAAGAGATCCAGAATGCGTTTCAAGAGAACTTGAACTTTTTAAGCCACCACTCTAAAAAACCGAGATTAGAAAATATTACCTGGGACGAAAGAAATAACCTGAAAAAGCTCAAAAGAAATGACATGAAAAATCTCAAATAAACACACTAAAAAGAAAGCAAACAAAAACGAAGCAAACCAGCAAAGAGGGATTACAGATGGAGGGTTAAATCCAGTTGACGCCTTTTGTTGCCTTCTCCAAACCAATTTATCCGAGCCATTGTTGGATCAGGTGAATAGACGAATTCTTGTAGTTTGTCAATTAACTCTCATGCAGTTGAAGCTGTAACCAGCATTTGCCTTGCTGACGGTGAGATGAAATTTTTTTCTACAGCTTGATCAAGAAAGGACAACAAACCATCAGAAAAATTATTAACATTCAACAAACCAATGGGTTTCTGATGGATGTTTAGCTATGCCCAAGAGGTGATTTGAAATATCTCCTCTAATGTACCATAACCACCCGGCAAAGCTATCAATGCATCGGACTTAACAACCATATGTGCAATACGCTCATGCATACTAGAGACCTGTAACTCTTCCCCGATTGTGTTGCCTACGATATCTCGTACAGCTAATGGTTTAGGGATAATGCCGAGAACTTTGCTCCTTCCTAGGGATGCAGCTGTTGACACACACCCCATTAACCCAAGACTACCCCCTCCATAAATCAAATTAATACCCCTCGCAGCCAATGTCCTACCAAGATCAAGAGCTGCTGTGGTAAAATCTCCATCTTTACCAAATTGCGATCCGCAAAATACGCATATATTGCGGAATCGCCGAATTGGTGTTTTCTCCATTTCTACAAGTGCTCTAAACTTGAGTAAGACAATGATGAACGTTAGGTATTATGCGATTCAAGTGCAAGATAGGTTATGAAATGACATTTCAAAATATGCAGCATGGATATATACACACGTAAAACTCTCAAATTTGACACATGGGGACATAATTTCGGTGGGGGTTGCTCGATGCAGATTTATCGCCCCGAGATTTGAAAAAAATATATTTGCTTTCGGTGGGGTTTGACAAAACCTCCACACTTGTCGCCCACGTGTGCATGAAAAAATGGAGATAAACTTTCGGTGGGGTTTGAAAAACCGCCACCCACTTGTCTCCCACACGTGAAGCATGACAAATTAGAGATATCCTTCGATGGGTTTGACGAAAAACGCCACACTTGGTCTTCCCACTGAAGCATGAAAAGTAAAGAATACTTTCGGTGGAGGTTGACAAAACTCCACACTGTCTTCCACGTGTGCTTATATCATGGGGTAGTCACTGGTTTGTCAAAAAGAAAACTTGAAATTAAAACAAACAACAACAACAAACAACAACAACACAAAAACAACATTGATAATCAGATCAAACGAAACAAGAAAGAAATAATATTCGACAACAAAAACACACATTCAAATATACAAGTAGTTGTGATTGTGGCTCACATCTTCCTCTGGTTTTACGTCCAATAACGGCTGAAACGCCTT